>CAMRHE010000568.1:412500-515000 GCA_947044405.1 Leptodactylus fallax | reverse complement strand
GAAGGTGCATTTTGTACAGATGTATAGATGTTACAGATGTACAGATGTTAGACATGTGTACAGGTGTTAGACTTGAGTACAAATAGTAGGCATGGGTACAGGTGCTAGACATGGGTACAGGTACCAGACTTGGGTAAAGATACTAGACATTGGTACAGTACCAAACATGGGTACAGGTATGAGACTTGGGTACAGACACTAGACATGGGTACAGATATAAGATATGGGTACAGATACTGGACATGAGTACAGGTACCAGACTTGGGTAATGGTACCAAACTTGGGTGTAGATACTAGACATGGGTACAGGTAAGAGACCTGTGTACAGATACTAGACATGAGTACAGGTACTAGACTTGGGTACAGATACTAGACATGGGTACAGGTACGAGACCTGTGTACAGATACTAGACTTGTGTACAGATACTAGACATGAGTACAGGTACTAGACTTGGGTATAGATACTAGACTTGGGTACAGATACTAGACATGAGTGCAAGTACTAGACTTTGGAACAGATACTAGACTTGGGTACAGATACTAGACATGAGTACAGGTACTAGACTTGGGTACAGATACTAGACTTGGGTACAGATACTAGACTTGGGTACAGGTGCCAGACTTGTGTACAGATACTAGACATGAGTACAAGTACTAGACTTTGGAACAGATACTAGACTTGGGTACAGATACTAGACTTGGGTACAGATACTACACATGGGTACAGGTACTACACATGGGCACAGATATTAGACATGAGTACAGGTACCAGACTTGGGTACAGGTGCTACACATGGATGATAGCATCAGCAGTAGCAGATTTTGAATCTACTTTGATGACTACCTTTGGATAGCTACAAAAAAACCACTGGAGAGTCACTTTAAACATCCAAATATCTGATAATTTGTACCATACACTGCAATACTTTAGTACTGCTGTGTATTGTTTCAGCAGTGTCCTACTATTAAGCCCTGTCATATACAGAGGCTTCTGAGCTGGCGCCATATTAGAATAGTGCAAGCTTATCAGTACAGCATTAGTTTGTCACTAGACTTTGTAGCTAAAACTTCAATTCAATGAGAAAGTAACTTATAACCCTTATAAGAGACATATAACATGACTGCAGTCATTTTCTTGTATGGAACCCTTCATATCTGTGAATGAAATAATATCACTTCCTGTCTCAGCGACCACAGGATCTAGTCTCATGGACACAGACAATTATTCAGATAGAGATAAAGTTATGGAAGTTAGGTAGTTAGGTAGTTATGGAAAGTAAACAAAAGGTCATAATAGAAAAAGGAAAAATCCACCTTATAACACCTTTCTCAGTGACACATCGGATCATGCCAGTGATAGGTGTTTGGGCTTGTATTTGTACCAGTCTCTATATCTCTAATGACAGAAACTTCTAACTAGCTCCAAAAAGGTTTGATGTCTGTACAAAGCACCTCAGACTCCTGAATTAGCAGTTGTCAAGGAAAATTTGTAGACAACATTCTCCAGTTCTGATGGAACAGCTGCCTCCATACTCCCTATAGTCCTTTACTATTACTATAAGTATTGGCATCACTTATACACTTGGGACAATATAGTGTTTCATTGTTTTTCTTCAAACAGTGTAGGACTATATCTGTTAGATACAGTTGTTAGCTAAGCAAACTGAACTTGTAACACCTCTTTTCTTCCTGCAGAGGTCACTGAAGATTAATCATAAAGGGAGTCTGTCAGTAGTAAGTCGGTTATAAACCCAATCCCTATATCTTGTGGAGGGGATTCTACAGTTCCAAAATTTGTCTCTGTTATTCAGCTTAGGCGTCCCATTTTCACAAAAATTTCATTCATTTTATTCATATGCAAATGAGAGGAAAAGAGCCTTGGGGGTGTGTGTTACTCTTGGTTCACACCTGCGCCTGAATTTCCGTTCTTCGAAAAACTGAAACTCAATCCCCTTTAAAAGAGGTTACCCCCGGAAACCTGCGGACCCCATAGACTATAATGGAGTCAGCCGTGTTTCTGCCCGAAAAATGCGGAGAAAAACGGAAAAACAGAAACCCAATCTGCTTTAAAAGAGGTTACCCATGGATACCTGCGGACCCCATAGACTATAATGGAGTCAGCTGGGTTTCTGCCCAAAAAATGCATTTTTTAAGCGGATTCGGGGATGGAATCCCCAAACAGAAACTAAGCGCTGGTGTGAACCCAACCTTATTTTGTATGGGCTTTGATCTCAGATCTAGATACCCTGTTGAAGCACTTTTACCCTCAAGTGCTTAAAATACAACGGCAATTTACGTGAAAAGGCTGAATAACAGAGGTATATTCAGAAATTATAGAATCACCTTTACAGGATACTATAATTAGATTTATAATTAATTTACTTCTCACAGGCTCATTAAGATATCTGTGTGGCTTAAAGGGATTTTCTGCGCTAAAAATATTGATGACCAATCCTAAGGATAGCTCTTATTTACTAGATCACTGGGGTCTGACATCTGGCACCCACACAGATCAGCTGTTCTCAGCAGCTGATACACAAAGAACAGACCAGGTACTGCAGATCAGCTCCTATTCATTTGAATGGGATCTAAATTGCAGTGTTTCAGCTCTACAAATAAATAGAGAACAGCACTGTCTGCTTTTTGCTCCATTTTCTGTGTATCAGCTGCTGAGAACAGCTGATCTCTGTGTGTGTGTGTCAGTATTTTAGCCTGGGAAATCTCTTTAATGGGGTAAATCATCCATTACAGATGTTTGATTCCAGCAGAAGTAATCTGGTCCCTTTTGTTCCTTGTCCTTCTCATTGATCTGAGTGTCTCAGCAGTCACATATTGTTTGTGTATATGTTACCATTGAGGCCACAGATTGGCTGCACAAGTGACCTAAGAACAATCAGAACATCATCAGGAGACATCATCAAGGACCTTTAACAGTGGGGACCATTTTGCTGCCGCTGGTATTGGGGCCTATTAGAAGTGAGGTGTTTTTTCATTCAGATTAGTTTCAGACAAATTTTTAGACAAGTCAAACAGCCCCTTTAATTCACGCTACATTCATACCTTCTATATTGCATGATATACTTTTTCAAAACCAGTGGACATCCTTTTGCACAGTAACGTCTATGGGTGTCCAAGTGTATAGATCAGGAGATTTTTCCGACACATATAATGACATTACACATCATACATGGCATGAATTTAGACCTAAAGGGGTTATCCATTTTCTAATATTGATAGCCTAGCCTCAGGATATGTCATCAATATTAGAACTGCGAGGGTCTGACACCTGGGTCCCTTGCAGATCAGCTGCTATGGGACAACACAGTGGTGACTTTAGGTACTGCAGAGCTGCCCCATTGAATGCTGTAGTAACTGAAGTCACAACTACACTTTGTACACTGAGTGTGAGCAGCGCAGCTCCTGGGACCATCAATATTAGAAAGTGGATAACCCCTTTAAACATTTCTTAAGAGGAACATAATACATTTATTTAATGTACCTGTAGCAGTTATCTAAATTCTTTTTCACACTTGTTTAGTTGCTTGTATTATACAATATAATCATTCCATCATTCCTGTAATAAAAATAATTTCTCCATGACTTTTAGGTGACCTTGTGCTAATTGGCAGCAGCCATTCAGAAAAGGCGGAGCTGCAGTTTAAAGCATAGAACACAGCAATGCTTAAAATTGATGACATGCTGTAAGGGAGGAGTGGTGCAGATGGAGGGTTCTGAACATATTTATATCTATGTTTGATGTGGGGTCTTCATTTATAATGGTGTCAGGAGTCTTGATTAATTTTGGAGACTGGTCTGTTCAGTGAATTGATACAGGGATATGGTCTGGGGAACTGCATTAACTTACAGGTCGGATGGTCTGAATTACATTAGCAGTCTGGTTTAAAGTTAGAATTTATTTCGGGGTCAGGACTGGGGTATGAATATATTTAGGGGTTAGGTCTGGGGTATGAATTTGTTTAGGGTTTAAGTCTGGGATATGAATTTATTTAGGGGTTAAGTCTGGGGTATAAGTTTATTTAGGGGGTACATCTGGGGTATGAATTTATTTAGAGGTCAGAACTGGGGTATAAATCTATTTAGGGGTTAGGTCTGGGGTATAAATATATTTAGGGGGTAGGTCTGGTGTATGAAATAATTGAAATGTATTGTGGTCTGAATTCATTTAGGGGTTTGAACTGGGGTCTAAAAAAAATATAGACGACTGGAGTTTGAAATAATATAGAGTTCTAGGTTCTGAATTTATCTAGAGATTTGGGGTCTGAAATAATTTAGTGGTCTAGATTTAAAGGGGTTGTCCAAGATTTTTGTCTTTATGACCTATTCTTAGGATAGGTCTGCTCTATGCAGTGCTCGGAGCCAGACTCCGATAGCTCCATGCCCTGTATAGTGACTTCAGTGGGTGCAGAACTGCATTAACCTGTGGTCTGAAATAAACTAAAGCGCTGATTTGGGGTCAAAGTTAATTTGGGGGTCTAGTATGAGGTCTGAATTGATTAGGCAGTCTGATCATATTTATTCAGAGTTGGGTCTTGAGGGTCTCAGTTTGATTTAATTCATGCGACTAAACTGAAGTCTGAATTAAGTTACTGGTCTGCAGTCTACATTTCTTTAGGGGCCTGGTCTGGGTGTCTGAATTAATTTATGTTTGGTGGTCTGAATTAATTTAGGGGGCTGAAGTGGGGGCGTGAATTAACTTAGAGGTATGTGGTCCACATCAGGCGCGTCACCCCACAATCAATACACTTTCTAGAACCTTGGACTTTCCAGGTTAGCGCCTTCCTGATGCCCAGATGAACCTGTATAATCTAGTTTCCCAGGTTCAGCAATTAAACTTTAGAATCTATTGATTAGAATCCCGGCATTCATGTAAAAGTCATTTGTCAGGACTGACTTATGTTTGATTAGATTTGTCTCTAAAAACTCAATGACACAAGACATAAAAGTCCACACACTATCGGGAATACTATGAAATATGTATCAATTGCCTACAATTACTGTTCTGCCTTTATTATTAAATAGATAACAGGTTCTGAACTGCTTATTTTTAGAATAGAATGTTAGAATAGACAAAGTATAACGGCATCTTACCATAACAGGTTTATTCTAGCCAATAACATTTATTACATAGTTGCGTGATACGTCATAAATACTAGAGCTTTAAGGCATCAACTGACAGGATCTCACTGATTTATAGCAAATTAGAGCAAAGTCTCTCATATCCCCCACTTGCATTAGCATGACAAGCAGTTTGCCAGAGGAATCTGTTTAATCTGAAACTTTAGATTTTAACTTCCTGATCAATTAAAAGGGATTTTCCCTTCTGATTTTTTTTTTTATAAAGAAGCGTCCCAGTAAACCCCCACACACCAATTGAACCTGTGTGCAGTGTAATGTAACTGAATAAATTACTGACAGCCTTATCATGAAGTTATGTGTTCCCTCTGGAGCACTGACCTTCTCTCTGCTTCTCTGATGCACGCAGTGTTTCTTGTATGAACAGGAAGTCAAACTCACAATGCAAATCTCCCATAAACCTGCATTGTGAATGTGACTTCCTGTTCATACAGCAAACGATGTGTGCCTCTGAGGAACAGAAGGGAGCACATAACTTCACAAATTACACTACACAGTCTCATTTGCTGGCTGCCTACAGCAGTCACTGGGAGGGTCACAGCATTTAGGTTTATACAATTACAGCACAATTAAACAATAGTTGTAAAATATAGCTATGTATTTAAAAAAATAAAAATAAACTTTACTACAAGAGGGGTGTCATTCTTGGTGGTTACAGTACAGGGCACAGGTTTGGCTGTTACAATCACAAATGGGTGCCATGCTTGAGGTTTACGGAGCTTAGTTGTTTCAATTTTCAAGCAGGTTGCAGTTTCTAGTGGTCACACAGTGAAAAGGTTACAGTCCCTCTAAGAGGGTATACAGTATAATGGTTGCAGTCTGGACAGACTCCAAGAGCAATTTACAATATTGGAGACGGTGGGGTACAGTGGAGTGGCATACCCTCTGTCTCTGGTCTCAAACAGCAATATTCTCCAGGGAGTTTTCCTCAAACCAATGTACAAGCGCTGTCCAGGAAATGGCCCAAAACAGCTTGTAATACTCCAGGAACACTTCCAGTTAAGGGGATTCCTAAGACATGGCAGTCCTAAGTAAGGCAACAGCCTGGTACACACAGGAAACACTATATGTAACAGAGATGCAGAGAAAAGATTAGTGTTCCAGAACAGAGCACATAACTTCACAATCTACACTACACAAAGGCTCATTTTCTAGCTGCCTACTGGCGGGCTTGCAACACTGAATCCATTTTCAAATATGCATCACTAAGGAGTGAAAAGGATTTTTCACTTTAATGGGAGCTGATCTGCAGAATCCTGGAATGATCACTACACAATGGATGGAGCAATCTGCTTAGAACAGCTGGTTGGTGGGGGTGTCAGGCCCTTACCTATCTGATGATATTGATGACCTAGCTTAAGGATAGATTATCAATAGAGATGAGCAAACTTTTCAAAAATTCGATTTGGCAACTTCGATGAATTTTCCGATACGATTCTATTCGATCCAAATGAAATCTCGGTGAATCGCGTTAAAAAAACCCAGCTATTTCCTGGCTGCATAGAGCCAGGATGGGCAGGTGGGCGGCAAAACGGCAGAACCCCTTGGATGCCACGGTCATGTTTGACCGTGGCATTCAAGGTGTTGAAACCCCTGATCGGTTATGGAGTAGGGTGTTATCTGTCAGTTAAACGTTTCTGTTGCGGTCTTTTCCGCACTGTTTTTTGGCTTGGGCTCACGTGGGGGATTAGCCTCACAGTGTTTTCCCCCAAGAGACTCTGAATGTAATTGCTCGACCCAAACCCCACCAGATTACAACATTTAAGTTACGGATTCCTCATAGTGGAGAGGCTCTAGATTAACCCTGTTAATCCACGGTTTATGATAAGTTTTATGTTAGGCTGTATGTGAACTCTTGATATCATTGTTTCATCATTCTGACATTACTGTGTGCATTAACTTACTACTGTGACATCACTGTGTGTATTCTCTGTACTGTGATATCAATGTGTATTAACTTCTGTGAAATAACTGTGTGCATTATCCCTGTACTGTGACATCATTGTGTGCAGTATTACTATAATGTGACATCACTGTGTGCAGTATCACTTTGCACTGGGGTATAGCTGGGTGAGGAGGGTTCAAGAAGGGCTTGAATTTCCTGCTAATTTGACATCACTGTATGCATTATCTATACACTGTGACATCAGTGTGTTATCTCACTTCCGTGACATCACTGTTTACATTTCCCACTGGTGTGACATCACTGTCTGTATGCATTATCCATATACTGTGAATTTATATCAGTGCATTATCTCACTACTGTGACATCACAGTGTGCATTATCATACTAGAGTGACACCACTGCACTATCTCACTACTGAGACATGACTGTGCAGGTAATTCCTATACTGTATACTTGCTGGATGAATATTCCCTGTACTATAACCCAGCTGCGAGTATTCTCCCAGTAATCACTGTAAGCATTGCCTTGTACATTATGAAGAGACTCATAGCAGACTGGAGTATATTAAACCTATAGACTCTTGTTGCTGAAGGCACTCACAGCTGATGGGGGGATTCTCATGCCAGATATTGCAGTGATTACTTGCTATGCATAAGCTCAGTTTAGGCAGTATGCTCACAGTAAAATAGATTGTGATGACAATAACGTTTCCCATACACTTTAGATGGCTATTCCTTCTGACTTTACCATAAACATGCATACTCAGCTCAGCTAGCATGTATGTTTATTTCAACAAAAGAGGGAATAAGGCAATGCATATTCTGTAACAGGAGGAATGCAAGTGTTTTTGGAATTGCAGGTTTTCCGTTGAGGATTTTTTTTTCTGCAATTCCCATCTACCTTGCAGGTACTGTAAAACACAGCATTTTTTTGCTGCAACATTTTCGCAGCATGGGGCCCTGGCCTAAGAAAGCTAGAAAAGAGTTCAAAAAGTTTTGTTCAATAACATTCTTTAAACATAATATCAATAATCTAAAAATTTTGACCATCTTGTCAGCTCTTATTGGCTCTTGTTTTATGAACCATACAAGCAGATACAATACAAAATCTTCAAAAGTTGATGGCAGCATTGTGTGTTAAGTTTTTGACTTGGGCTTCTGCAAGTTTCTATAATTTTATATGACTGTCCAATAATCCAAGATATTTTATAATTCAGTATCCAGATACAAGGGTCACCACTAGTAAGAAGGTTTTAAGATTATTATTTGAGTTCTGCAGCATTGCTATGGTCACAAAAAAATTCAAGCCATCGATTTTTAGGCCAGGGCCCTACATTGCCTAAAAAGCTGCTTTTTTATTTCGGATTTTGCTGCATTTTTTTGAGCCAAACCACGAGTGGATTGAGTGGAATGGAGAAGTATAATAACTTCCTAAATATTCCTTTATATCAGGGGTCTCAAACTCAATTTACCCGGGGGCCGCTGGAGGTAGAGTCTGGGTGAGGCTGGGCCACATCAGGTTTTCCACATCGGTAATATGCTCCATATTGGCCCCTCCACACGGTATTATGCTCCCTAGTGGCCCCTGTACACGGTATTATTTCAGTGGCCCCTGCACTTGTATTATGCTCCATTGTGGCCCCTGCACACGGTATTATTTCAGACCCCAGAGTGTAATGATCGGAGACCCAGGGGAGGTGACAAACATAAAAACCAATGTTACTTACCTACCGGAGATTGGTGCACTCCTTGCAGCTTTCGGCCCTGTTTAATTGCGCACATACGTCACGTGATCGGGCCAGCGACGCGACCTGATGACGTCACCAGAGGCCCCAAGCCTGCTCGGAGTAACATCGATCGCAGGAGAGGTAAGTACATTGGTTTTTATGTTCACTCACCTCCCCTGGGCCTCCGATTATTATACTCCGGGGCAGTGGCGTAACTAGGAATGGCTGGGCCCCAAGGCGAACATTTGACATGGGGGCCCCCCCTGAACCGGTTACGGGTCCCCAAACAGTAAAATATGCACAACAGTGGCCCCAAACAGTATTATATGCTCAACAGTGGCCCCCACACAGCATTATATGCTCCACAGTGGCCCCCATACAGCATTATATGCTCTACATTGCTCCCCCCACACACAGTATAATATGCTACCCACAGTGGTACCCACCCAGTATTATATGCCCCCCATAGTGGGCCCCACCCAGTATTATATGCTCCCTACAGTGGCCCCCACCCAGTATTATATGCTCTACAGTGGCCCCCACCCAGTATTATATGCCCCCCACAGTGGCCCCCACCAAGTATTATATGCTCTACAGTGGCCCCCACCCAGTATTATATGCGCCCAATAGCTCCCCTCCACATCGGTGCTATTATTATACTTTGGGGTCTCCTTAGACCCCAGAGTATAATAATCGGAGGCCCAGGGAAGGTAATTAAAAATAACAAACATTCATACTCACCTTGCCTTACCTTTCCTTGGCATCCTCGCTCCATCCTGCCGTCTTCAGCGTCTTCAGGCCCTCTTCCGACGTCGCTGCCGAGGCCTGTGATTAGGCCTCAGCGGTCACGTGGGGGCGCACTGATGTCATTACGCGGCCGCGCCCCATGTGACCGCTGGGGCCTAATCACAGGCCTCAGTCACATGACGGAGGAGCGCCGGAGAGGACGCTGCGCCCCAGAGAGGTGAGAATATGTGTTTATTATTTTCAGTCACCTCCCCTGGGCTGGCATGTATTGGAAAGGGGCCTGCAATATGCCAGGACTTCTTCCCAATAACATTATGCATAGCGGTCGGGGAACCAGGCTTTCCCCGACTGCTATCATAATGGTCCGGGGCCCCGGCCATCTCCAGCTGTCCGCGGGCTCCGTACCCTGCCGGGTCCGGTCGCGGTCTCGTAATCCAGCCCAGGACAGGCCCCGCTCAGCATTGTTTTTTTAAAGCGGCATGTCCTGGGCTGGTTTACATTAGATAGTAAAAAATGCCACCCCCAGACAGTGCGCCCCTGGTGCCATTCGTATCAAACTCGGGCCGCACTAACAATAAACTTTGATATTGAGGTGGGGGCCGCAAACTATTGTCCCGAGGGCCGCAGTTGGCCCGCAGCCTGCGAGTTTGAGACCCCTGCTTTATATCCTCTTGCATAAAAAATGCAGCAAAATCTGCAACAGAAAAAAAATCACCTTTCTGCAACATGCGCCTTAGACCTCAGGCACACAACCATGTGTACTGTCAGTGTGCTAGCCGTGTTTTTCACAGCACACTGACCTATTCATTTCTATGGCCCCATACACACAACTGTGTATTTTCACGGTCCTGTATATGGGGCCGGAAGATGTGAGCAAAATTCAGGACAGGTCCTATTCCTGTCCGTTTTGCTCATTGACCTCTATGAATGGGACTGTGGAAGCATCCATGTGCCGTCCATGCCATTCAATCACGGCCTGGCATCATGCACATGGCCATGTGCATGTCGCCTTAGCCTTAGCAGATTTTTCACTGAGGGAGGACAGTATGAGCTCCATGTAGACCCATTCAAGTACTAAAACAATAGGAACACAAAGAGAGAAAATGTCCATATTCTACAAGGCAATGATATTGATCATCTGCACAAAATCAAGGTTTTTAAGAGTTTAAGATTGTTTAAAATTAGGATTGTATTGAAAAGCACTGCCAAACATGTATGTTTAAGGAGAAGTCGGGTGAGACAACCATGCCTGTTTTGCATCTGTTTGGTGTCCATTTGTGCGTCTTTGACAGCCTTTTTAATGCACCATTAAAAAGCAGATGAATTTTATTGCTTTTTTTTTAACCCAACCCACTTAATGGATGTAACTTGGACGTGAATGGTTAAAAACAGACCTATTAATTTCTATTGGGTCTGTGTGTCCTTCAAAACAGACAGATCTAAAACATCCTTTTTATAACCGACTTTTATTTCTGTTTGTCAAAAAAACAGACATATAATAGACATTAAAAAAAAATGTCACCCATCCATTTTTCACTGTCATGTAAATAAGCCCTAATCGGCATACACCAGCTATCCAATGTGCGTGGCCAGTTTTACTTGGCTTCTCAGAAAGGAAGGAGAGATCTTCAAAAAGTTTTCGCTCTTTTATATTTTTGTTGAAAACAGTGAGGAAAGTGAAAAGTAATGTCATTTGTATAAATTAATAATAATACTAATAATAATAATAACATCTTAATAAATGGAGTTAAAAAAAGATGAAAAGCTATTTTAAGACCTTTTGTATTTATGTATCTATGATCTATCTACTAGGTTTTTATTGATTGTTGCCTAAACCTAATCTTCTACGCCTTAGGGCCGATACACACATCCATATTATTGCTCTGTATTATGTACCTATGTATGCTTCTTCCAATTTGGAAAAAACATGTTTTGTGTTCCATGGGATTTCATAAACACACACACACACATATATATATATATATATATATATATATATATATATATATTAATGGAGTTCACCCCTAGAATTAAGAATATCCCCTTACAAATGAAGTATGATTAATATGACAATGTATATCACGCCAGTTGTACTGACGTTCAAGAAGTTGTACAATCTCTGTGCACTGCCATACATGATTCGGGGAACATGGCTCGGCCGTGTCCACAAGCATTGAATTGCACAAGCGCAAACCTTCTACTTCTACCCGTAATTGTGCATAAATGGAATTTATTTAAAACCTTTTTTTTTCTGTGTAGAGTGCTAAGGCCATGGTCACACTAGTTTCATTCTAGCATGCTAGCACTTATGTTTTTGTGTTCAAAAGTAATTGGACAACAATTTTTTTCAGGCTAAGACTCTATATTGTGGAAACACAGCGGAAAAAAAAATGCTGAGTTTTACAGTACCATCACAGTGAACGAGATTTTGTTTGGTTTTGGAAAGCACATGTTAAGTTTAACTGTAGAAGCAACGCAAGGGTAAGAGAAAACGCAGCAAAAAATCAATGAAAAATGCTGCGGAAAAAATGCAAAGTGTTTTCTCTGCATTTTTTTCCACAGTGTTTTTTTTTAGCTTCACTACATGGGGACTTAGCCTCAATCATTTTTTTTATCCAAATTGAAGTCAATGTGAAAGAAACATGGATCAAAACGGATGGCTTTTTGAATGGCAAGAACTAGACGGAATTTAACGCTTTCAGAATATAGACCCAGAAAAAATTTAGATTTTTCCCTTTCCTTGCACATTAACCATTTAAGGACCAGTCTATTTTAAACCTCAGTTTCATAATGCAGCATTCCAAAAGGTATTTTTTTTCTATTGCTGTATCTTTATAAGGGCTTGATTTTTGTGGGATAAGTTGTATTTTTCAATGGCACCATTTCTGAATACATATCATTTTTAGCTTGTGTTCATTTTTTATTTAAATTCCACCATTATTTTTCCCATTGCATCCCATTGTAGAATCAACAGGATACATTTATTCTATATATCAGTGCAAAGAGATCCATGCTAAATAAGTATGTTATTTTTACATTTTATTTCTTCCACAATAAAAACATGTTATAGTATAAAAATCCTCATTTTTATGTTGCTGCATTCAGAGAGCAAAACTATTTTATTTTTTTGTCACTGTAGTTGTATGAGGGTTTGCAATTTTTGGTGGGAGATATATCAGATTAGTTTCCTGTTGGTACCGTTTTAAGTTATATCTATGATATGGACTTATTTTTTTTTAATTTTTTAATCAATGAAAGGATTTATACTTATTTTTTGGCACAACCTAATAGGCAGATATTGATGGCATATATAGGGGCAACATGAGTGTGTTGCAAGGAGTGCAACGGGGAAAGACAATGGTCTGACAGAAGAAGCCCCCTCTCTCCGTCTAGATGATATGGTCACTATTGCCTATGGAACCTAATGGGTTAAACAGCATAGAATGGGTTGCAGTAGAACAGGTGTCTTGTGAATGCACAGGAACACTTGCAAGGTCCATGTGGTCAGCAGGACGATTATGCCCATCTTGATGTAGCAGGTGCCTATCGCTAAGGACAGGAATACTCGTCCTGCGCCTTCAACTGGTTCAAGTTAAACAAAAATAAACCAGAACATCGATATTTTAAATGATATGCAAAGACCTACAACACAAAGACATATGGGTCACAACAGTCAATGTGACTAGGCCATATTGATTTTTAGGAGTAGTATGTATATGAAACTCACATCCCTTTATGTATGAAAGAGACAGGTACGATCAGTATGATCAGATGCCATATCATGGAGGCATAATCCACAGAAAGTATTGTTTCTACAGAATAATGCTGTGACATATGGAGCCATCAAACTGTGGCGCAAGCAACTATGAACAAAGCTGTCACACATACATGAGGCTTTAAAAGCTTTTTAAAGTTGATGGTGACTTAGACATTGGATAGACATTTCTACCCAAATATTTCCATTAGTATTATTACATTATTATTAGTATTATTATTAGTATTATTATGGCTTTATCTTTCTATAGCATAAAATCTGACCAAGCTCTAATAATATAACATAATACCAAAAGAAGCAATAAAATAACATTAAACTGTTAATAAACTAATCATTGCTGCCGCCCCAGACAATTGTCTTGTTATTCAATATGGCAATTGCAATCTTAAGTATCCTTGCATATTTCGGTATATATTAATCATTCTCACACTCAGCCATCTCTATTGTGATCATTCATGTTAATTAACTGGTAACTAATAGAAAAGCATGATATTTCCTGAAGTCTGGACACATGTTATTGTTGCTTCAATAAAATGTTAATTTATCAGACATAAAATCACCTAAAAATCATTTTAAAATTTTAATTTTTTTTATGTCCATCACAAAAAATAATAAAAACGTGTCCAATAAATTTTCTTACCGATTCAACACATTTAAATAATTTATTTTAAACCATTTTAGTATTATTAATAAATGAATTTATTCCATTATAATTTTATAAACATTTACAGCTATGAATGGTTTATTTCTTTTGTTACTTGTTTGATGACTTAGTTCACTTTATATCATATATTATTAAATTATATAGTATGAGAAGTACAATATTTATTTCAAACGCAAACAAGTTTTCTATAGTAATACTAACAGTAGATTGTTATTATTGTTAGAAATTTTTACTTTTTTTTTCTTTAGTATTAATTTATTCGGATATATTCGGTCTGAAGAGAAACCAGAGTATAGAAATTTTTACTTAATATCTGGAATGTTACAATAAATAGGAACTGTATGTAAATTTAATATATTCAGCCATCAAATCTGATCTACAATAGGACATTTTCTAGCACATGACAAAAATATCTCCCAACATAATTTTCTTTCAATTTTGTGATTCCAGTATGGTTCACATTATATTACAGGGGTATATTTATATAGGGTAGATTTGTTGAAGAAATTTCTGCAATTGCACCATCTGTCTATCTAAAAATATAAAAAAAATAAAGACATACTATCATAGTATCTCAAGATATAGACCATAGACCTCACCGATTTTTTTGGGTTTTTTTTCTGTCTATCTATCTCTTTGTGTCATATCTTTCTGTTTATCCACTTTCTTCTGCTATATTATGTACACCATTGTTACAAGCTTTTATTACTCTTATCTTTACATATTATAAGTTCTAATGAAAAAGGTAATGAAATAATATATTAAATAATTAGGAAACAAATATTATTTTTCTGGAATTTTTTAAATATATTTTCTTACATTGGTCTCCTACCTCTCTCTCATTTTTGAAATTCCGAGGATCTTTTCATTTGGCCATAGACATTAGTAGTCTGACTACATTTAAGATAACTAAGGATAATCGTACATGGAAATCTTCTCCATTGAATGGAACGCTTGTTCATGTATCCAAATATTTTTTGGTAATTAGCGGTAATCTACATTCTCAATGTTTGATTAACTATTATCCAAGATATACTGTATGTTTTATTTCATACATGTTCATTTATGTTGTCTTCTGAGAAAACTTTTGGCTTTAAAAAACTGGGATGCTCAATGCATTATGGCTAAATCATTACATCTATAAGCACCTACTGACTGCATCGTATAAATACATGGCACAGTTCCTGATTACCCGTTGCATTCATTTCATGCATTCTTACTATGATATGTGTGTATGTATGCCCCTATATATATATATATTATATATATATATTCAGCAATGTGAAAAAGGTTTAGGCATGTGTGGAAAAAATGCTGCAAAGTAGGAATGCTCTCAGAAATAGAAGTGTTAATAGTTTATTGTTGTCAATTAATAAAGCAAAGTGAATGAAGAAAAGAGAAACCTAAATCCCATCAATATTTGGTGTGACCTTTGCCTTCCACCAATTCTTCTCAGTACATTTGCAGACAGTTTTTGAGGAACTCAGCAGGGAGGTTGTTCCCGCCATCTTGGAGAACTAAGCGCAGATCTTCTGTAGGCTTGCTCCAATCCTTCTGCCTCTTCATGTAATCCCAGACAGACTGGATGATGTTGAGATCAAGGTGATATCATCACTTCCAGGACTCCTCCTCCAAATATTTCTCTGAGATTTCTCTTTTCTTTATTAATTAAATTTTATTAAATGAATCAAAAATGAAATAAATAACCTATTAATTCTTAAAAAAAAAAAACATTCTGACTTTGCAGCATTTTTTTGCATATAATTTTTTATTTTTATTTTTTTAAGTTACCTGTACATATGTTATAACTTTAAAAATATTGAAACAAATCACAGAAATTAATGTTTTTACTTCCTTGGAAAATTAAATGACAAAGCCTACACAATAGGTCATAGTACATTAACTGGCTAGAAGTAAAAGTTGGATCTAATTTATTAATAAATAAATTAACAAAACAATTGTTTCTAAAATTTCTAAAACCAAAAAATAATGAATTAATAAGTGAGGCAGTCTTGGAAAGTGGTAAGAATTTTTATTATTTCTAATTTATACATTTTTTAATTTATGCTAAATACTGGTCCTAGTATCTACAGCAAATTAATTGTGTAAAACATGTAAATCACATCGTAAATTATCGTGGGTCGAAGTATTTAAATATAATTTTCAATACATTTGGGAATTCTAATTTTTATTAGATTTTTGAGGATTTTAGCACATTAAAATGTTTGCCATTGTTATAATTATTATTATATGTATTTTTATATTTTTTCTGGTTTTGTTTTGTTTTCTTGCAGGGTTATATAATTTTTATTATATCTTTATTACACCATATTGTATCATTAAATATGATTCCCTTGTGTTTTATGGTACATAACTTCACATACTGTTTCAGGTGTATGTACAATGTATGCTTTCTGTTAAGTTACTGAGTGTAAGTTTGGGTTACTAAGTTCATAGCACCACAGGCCTGGTGTACTGTACATGTTGTGTAGACAGGGTTGTAGGGCAGAGGATATATTACATATCTGCCAGGAAAATTACTAGAATATACATTTTCAAAACTATGTTTGAACAGTGTGATTAAAAAAATATTTGCTTTGCAGGTGTGACAAAAAGTGTATAATGGGTCCTGTGATAACATTGTACACCGAGATAGAGCAATATTGTTCTGTAGCTGAACCCTCTGTATAGAAAGAGTCTGTTCCATTAGCTGTCAATCACTCTGAACATTTCCCGAAAGTACCGGGGAAAATGACTAACCATGACTGTGTATGATTGTGTATGTATATGCACATGCTATGTGAAGGTGTGTGTGTATATATATATATATATATATATATATATATATATATATATAGAACATATGCAATGCATGCATAGATCACAAATATGTGTGTATATACATGTGTAATTGTCTAAGTACTTCAAGTTTCTGCTACTATGAGCAATGCATATTACATATATTGTATTCTGCTATATGTGTGTATTTGTCTGGTTCAAATACGTACTTGTATTATACAGTATATATTGTGCACAGTTCTTGCATGTGTATGAGTGTGCATGTATAGCAATGTCTGTTGATATGTATTGTATAATAGTATATATGTGTAACATTTTTTATTTATGATTTTATACTTGTATGAATATCTGGTCTGTATGATAGTATATAGATGTATGTTCTATATGCCTATATGTATATATGCTTGTGTGTATATATGTATGTGTAAATATATATATATATATATATATATATATATATAACAAATGTGTACATATAGTGTATTTGCATATATATGCATGCATGAATGTTCTGTATGCTTGTATGTGTATATGTGTACATTGTCAACTTGTCAACTATGTGTAAATATATGTTCTGTATGCTTTTATATATTATACTTTTTGTGTTTATTTGTGCGTATATATTTATTCTGTACGCTTATATGTAAGCAGTGCATTCTTATATATTATATGCTTGTGTGTGTATATTCATAATATATATATATATATATATATATATATATTTATTTATGTATGTTTTTCTGTATATATTGTATGCCACTGTATATATTCATATTAATAGAAAAAGAGAGTATGTTTATGTTTGCATATATTGCATGCTAATGTATTATACATATGCATGTCACACACACACACACACACACACACATAAAATAAAGGCAATGTTTTCTATGCAATTTAATAGATTATGGTCAGGGAGGGTAACAATTTCTCTAGTTATGAAGATGGTTTCATGATGTCATGTGGGCACCGCCATGTTACCAGTTATTATACCAGTATGGTATTACTGTGCATTCATGTGCGCATGAACAATTTTACCTGTTTCCTGTGTCCTGTCATGGTTCACTGGGATATACATAAAAGTATATATGCCTTTATACTTTCCAGTCATCCCACCGTACCATACCATACCATACCATACCCAAAAAGATGTTGTTTGACAGCCCTGTTGTAGAGAATATATGAGTTATCCTGGCACTCACCTGTCCACTGCCCTTTCCAGGTATGTGATTTGGTGGATTTCATCCATGGAAAAGGTAAAATGGTTCTGTTGCGTTCATCTAAGAGTCCGGGTTCTGTGTCCTCAGGATAAGGCATTGTTTGCTGCTGGGGATGAGGGATTCCAGGGTGATGATGATGGTGGTGATGATGATGGTGAAGATGGGGCATGACTGGGTCTTCTGATATAGGCGGTACCTCGTATGGTGAGATATCTGGGGGACTCCCTTGATCCAAACTTATCATTGAGTTGGAGTAGACAGAAGGCTGCTGTCTTCCCATGTAGAGACATGCTGGTGGGCTTGGGCTATAGTCCTGGCCCTGGGTCCTCTGAAATGCACAAGAGTCCTTGTAGATGTGGGCTGTGGAGTAGTACTGGTCATCCGTGTTCATGGCTGTGAGTGTATCAGGAAAACATAAGGAGCTGGTTAAGTCCTCCTCTGTGAAGTTTGCACTGCTAGCTGACAGGTAAGCTTTACCTGCAGGGAATGGCCTCAGTGCTACAGTCACATTGGCTGCTCCTTGGCTCATGTGATTTGGCAATGGGCATCAGATGGGAGTGTCCTATGTAAGATAAGTGCAGCTGTCTCACTCTTTCTTAGTGACCATTTCCCTATATTTGTCCCTTACTTTGTATGTCACACAGGTGAGTCGTGTGTTAGACCTGGTCGTCAAGCACATTGGGTCACATTGTGAATGAGAACAGATTATCATGATGATTATAGCAGCATCTTGAGCTAACATGTGCTCTGTGGCAGTAGCTTCCTTCTGTACACCTGATGTGATAGCCCTCCATATGCTGATAGGTTTATCTGCATGGTAGATAACACATAGGAGCTTTATCACTAGAACCTCCCTTAATGGTGTCCTTCACCTCACATAGATACACGTGCTCTCATCTGACAACTACTTTCCCTAAGTCATAGACTGGAAGCTGCCATACATATCATTGCTGGCTGAACCCCCGATTAAGGCAGGCTCAGCCGACCAAAAAATGTGTATGGGGTCCTCTTGACTCTCCCCCAATGTCTGCCACCAAAGTCTTTTGTTCTTGGGGGAATAAGCCAAAGGAGTCTGGCACTAGCTTCTTACCCTCTTCCCTTCAGGGCATATTCAGTGCCCAGCTGAGAGTTCATGTGTATGGAGAAGTCAGGTGACATACTTGTTGACCAAACAATTTTTGGTTTAAGTCAACAAATTGCAAGTTTTTGGACTGACAATCATTGTGCCTCAGTTTCCGAGACAAATATGATCAATTCTGTTGTATAACTTTTTTATCAATTCAGGCTTTTGTCTGCTTTACATAATCCCAGGTGGATTACCTAGTGATCAGTTGATCACAGGATGTCCCAGCATTCAGTTTTAATCTGTGTGGGAATCTGGCACCAGCTGTTAAATTCCCCTGCGGCGCCACCATGGGGTAAAAGAAATTATTACCATTGAACCAATGATCTTTATACGTATGTGATATATGGAAGTGCCAGGTCCTCCAGAGTTACAAATGTATTTTGAAGATGTTCTAAACACTGGCAAACAACCTATTTAAAGGGATTTTCGCAACTTACATATTGATGACCTATCCTTAGGATAGGTCATCAATATGTGATCGGTGTAGGTCGAACACCTGGGACCCCACAGATCAGATGCTTGAAGAGACTATGCCTCTTATGATCACTGTGGCTTCTTCCCTGTGTCGATGACATCACATTCATTGGTCACATGGTGCAGCAGCATTTACTTGAGTACAATGAAGAGGCTACAGCACTCACACAAACGTTGGGGTCCGATCAAAATTGTTGAATATAATAATGTAACTGTTGGTAATCATAGAAGTCATGAATAATCAGAAAAATTGTGTCATTTATTACTTTCATTAAAGGTGTTTTTGGGCCAATCCACAAGATTGGTCATCAGTATGTGATCTGTCGGGTTGGTCATCAGTATGTGATCTGTCAGGGTCACCTGGACCCCGCACATATCATCTGTTCTGCAGTCTCTGGGAGCTAGAAGCTGCTAATGAATGGGCGGTGCCACTCCTATTCCAGTAATAGAAGTGGTGCAACAGCCCTGTACACTTCCTAGTGGTGGCTCCAGTGAACTGCATTGGTGCTCCTATTTTTGGATAGGTGCTGAACGTGATGTCGTCCACTAGCAGCTTCTGACACCTGGAGATTGCTAGAACAGAAAATTTGTGTGGGTGTCAAACCCTGACAGATCATATGCCAGTGGATAGCTCATCAGTATGAAAATTTGATTTGGAGCCAGAAAACCCCTTTAAGAGCAGTGGTTTAGACCATGAATAAGTAGAAAAGTGATAACCTTCATATTGACAATATTATTGTTTTGTACCAGTTGTACATCTGGACAGGGCCCTCTCAGTTGACCTGGATCAAGTGGGACAGTCTGACATTTCAGGTGCGGTCCTGGTGTTCGAGGCAGCAGATAGAAATTTCAACTGTACCTTCATCCTTAGGATGCAGATACAGTTGAATACAATGGTGAAGCATGGAGTTATTAGCTCCATGTTCCACCATTCAGGCTTTGACTGATGATGTCTGTGGCAGAGAGGTGCAATGAACATCGAGCCAGAGACATCACTACAGCTGGAGCCTGCAGACAGCTCCAGGGGAACGGGGTAAGGTGAATATAACTTTTTTTAAATTTGTATGCAATATATTGATTGAATGTTCACTGAAGGAGCAGGGGGCTTTATGTGGGGGCTACCTGAAGGGACACTATATTGAGCAGACATTACATTAGGTGGGGGAGTTAAGAAACCTTTGAATGGGGCCCCACCAATGTGTTAAAATGGCCTTGAGCATCGGTGCCACCTCCCCCAACTGAAAATGAACCGGACAACCCCTAAAACATATCTGGATATTGTCTTCTCTAGACCACCAGGGACAGTTGTGGCAGCGGTAGTTTGTGCTGATTGGTGGATATAATTTAAAGTAAATTCCCCCAGGTCACCAGGGCTTTCTAAAGCCGATCAGTGCCCATCATCTGATCACCCTCCTGACTGCCGAGCTAAGACAACCCTTTTAAATGAAGTTGTTCCCATTTTCATTGCATCACTTTATCTCTTTCCTCACCAAAATAGTTTTAGATTTGTTTTGTCTTTTCCGTTAAGGGAAAAATCCCAGCTGTGATCTGATCCCCTGGCAGCCCCAGATGGGACACAGTAAAATGACCTTCTGTGAGCTGTTTACTACTGAAATGGAACATTGTTAGCTGGCAGGGATCACAATGCTATCAATACAGGGTATGATAGTAAGACTATTGATTATTGAAGGGGTATTTTCTGGAGGTTTGGTTGAAATGTGTTGACCCTTGCAGATAATCTGCTCTTGGTTGACTTGGTGACAAGGATATGAGGAGGCGGAGAGCTCCCAAACAGGACAAAGATCACTGCGGTGGCTGTTCCAGTCTGTCATTCTCACACTTGTACACACACATGTACCATATTTACTCTGCACTTCTAGTCTAATTGCACATTTCTCAAAATCGGGATCCATTTTAATGCTTCATTTACCCCTATTTAGCACAACAAGTGCAGAGCTGGTATCTTGAAGTTTCCTGAGGTAGAAAACATATCTAATGTGTTGTAGCAAAGGTAATATTTGTATTGTTAACAAATGTCACTTGAGAGGCACATATTGCTCTGAAAAAACAAGAATACTGATGGGCCATACCGCAGAGGAAAACTTACATCTAGCCTTAGCAAATAAACACACTATGTAAGGGTGAATTCACACACAGCAGATTTGTTGCAGAAATTTCTGAATGGGTCTAGCAGAAATCCATGTGCTTGCCGTTGAAACAACCCCATTCAGATCAATGGAATAGTCTATTGGTCACAAAAATTCTTGTAACAAATCTTCGAAGTGTGAATTTAGGATGAAACATGCATCCATGGGGCATCCATTTTCATGGATCCTTCATAGACTTGAGTCTATTGACAGGTTTGTGATGGTCCATTAAAAGGGCCGTCAATATAATGGACACGTGAATAACTGAAATCAATGGGGTATATTTATCAATTGAAGTCTGACACTTTTCTGTGTACATTTGCGCCAAAATTTATGGTGTACAGCATTTACGTCACATTTATGAACAGTGTGTACCACAAAGAACAGAAAAATACAACAGACATGAAACTTTTGAAAAATGTGCCCCAAAATGGGCTGGTTTTAGAAGTGTCTAACTTTATGACAAATTTATGAAACAGAAAAGAACAAATATGGCGCAGATTTTCTTGTGCAAAGTAGTCCAAGTTTAAAATGGTGTAAACTTAAGAATTTGTGAATTACTTTACTTAATGCATCATAAATTTCTGTCATGCACCACATGTTTGTCTCCTCAAAAAGCGAGAGATCATTTGTGCCAAAAATTTTAGGGTTTTTGATGCGTGCGTCAAATATTTGTTCTTTACTGTCTGTGAGTTAAGTTTTTTGTCTACTTATTTTGTCTGACGTTTTGCGACAAATATTTGCCCCATTGATTTCAATTGAACTATTCACATGTCCATTTTTTTTACTGGTCCTTTTTAACACTTTTTTTTGGTCGTGTGAAAATAGCCTAAGCCTCGATCCACATGAATGTTTTCTTTGTCAGTGTGGTAGCTAGGTCTTTCACGGCTTCCACACTGACCCATTATTTTCTATGGCCCCATACACACACCTGTGTAATATAACAGGTCCATGCATGGGACTGTGAGCCCAGGGAAAAACTCAGGACAGGTCCTATACCTGTCTATTTTGTGGCCCAAGCTCACTGCCAGGTCTGTGGAGTCACAGGCAGGCCATCCTTGCCGTTTGACCCAGCACATGCACATGTTTGTGTGGATGTAGCCTTACACTAATATTCTTTTCTCATAGGATGGACTTATATTCTTAATTTTAAGGTTCTTACCCATTACATAAAAAGAGAGACAAGTCAAAGTGCCGACAAATTACCTTAAAGAAGGGCCTTCCAAGTACAAGGGAGAGTAGCAATTTATCTAGGTGTATAATGTTCAGAGGTACAGTGGGGAAAAAAAGTATTGAGTCATCCACCAATTGTGCAAGTTCTCCCACTTAAAAAGATGAGAGAGGCCTGTAATTGTCATCATAGGTAGACCTCAACTATGAGAGACAAAATGAGAAAACATATCTAGAAAATCACATTGTCTGATTTTTTAAGAATTTATTTGCAAATTATGGTGGAAAATAAGTATTTGGTCACCTACAAACAAGCAAGATTTCTGGCTCTCACAGACCTGTAACTTCTTCTTTAAGAGGCTCCTCTGTCCTCCACTCATTACCTGTAGTAATGGCTCCTGTTTGACATTGTTATCATTATAAAAGATACCTGTCCACAACCTCAAACAGTCACACTCCAAACTCCACTATGGTGAAGACCAAAGAGCTGTGGAAGGACACTAGAAACAAAATTGTAGACCTGCACCAGGCTGGGAAGACTGAATCTGCAATAGGCAAGCAGCTTGGTGTGAAGAAATCAACTGTGGAGCAATAATTAGAAAATGGAAGACATACAAGACCACTGATAATCTCCCTCGATCAGGGGCTCCACGCAAGATCTCACCCCGTGAGGTCAAAATGATCACAAGAACGGTGAACAAAAATCCCAGAACCACACGGGGGGACCTAGTGAATGACCTGCAGAAAGCTGGGACTAACGTAACAAAGGCTACCGTCAGTAACATACTATGCCGCCAGGGACTCAGATCCTGCAGTGCCAGACGTGTCCCCCTGCTTAAGCCAGTACATATCCGGGTCTGTCTGAAGTTTGCTAGAGAGCATCTAGATGTTCCAGAAGAGTATTGGGAGAATGTCATATGGTCAGATGAAACCAAAGTAGAACTGTTTGGTAGAAACACAACTCGTCGTGTTTGGAGGAGAGTGAATGCTGAGTTGCATCCAAAGGACACCATACCTACTGTGAAGCATAGGGGTGGCAGCATCATGCTTTGGGGCTGTTTCTCTGCAAAGGGACCAGGACAACTGATCCGTGTACATGAAAGAATGAATGGGGCCATGTATCATGAGATTTTGAGTGCAAACCTCCTTCCATCAGCAAGGGCATTGAAGATGAAACGTGGCTGGGTCTTTCAGCATGACAATGATCCCAAGCACACCGCCAGGGTAATGAAGGAGTGGCTTCGTAAGAAGCATTTCAAGGACCTGGAGTGGCCTAGCCAGACTCCAGATCTCAGCCTCATAGAAAACCTTTGGAGGGAGTTGAAAGTCCGTGTTGCCCAGTTACAGCCCCAAAACATCACTGCTCTAGAGGAGATCTGCATGGAGGAATGGGCCAACATACCAGCAACAGTGTGTGCCAACCTTGTGAAGACTTACAGAAAACGTTTGACCTCTGTCATTGCCAACAAAGGATATATAACAAAGTATTGAGATGGACTTTTGTTATTTACCAAATACTTATTTTCCACCATAATTTTGCAAATAAATTCTTTAAAAATCAGACAATATGATTTTCTGGATTTGTTTCCTCATTTTGTCTCTCATAGTTGAGGTCTACCTATGATGACAATTACAGGCCGGCCTCATCTTTTTAAGTGGGAGAACTTGCACAATTGGTGGCTGACTAAATACTTTTTTTTCCCCACTGTAAGATGGTGCTGGCAACAAGGCTGATGGAAATGTTTTGCTTTTGTTCTGCGAACACGCAGCGTTTTGTTGCGGCAAAAAACACTGCATTTTACATTACCTGCAACGTGGATGGGATTCTGGCTAATCCCATCCACACATTGCAGAAAAAGCACGATGTGTTTCCGCCAAAGTCTTTTTCTCAGTGTTTTTTTGCCTGCAGCTCGCTGCATGAGGCCTTAGCCTTACAGACTGTTTTGCCACTCTAAAGTTTAAGAAAACTGGGTGACACCAATTTGGGAGCTATGATGACGGTGTGTGCAGTAGCATGTCATACAGTGGTACAGTATGAGGCCATATAATTTTATAGTATGGGTACTATATTACAGAACTATACAACTCACCTCTGTTCCTTCCAGTGCAGGCACAGTTCTGCAATGAACCTGGGACAACATATTGTGGTTCACATTGCAAAAGGATGCAGGTGAATGACTAGATCACATGGGATGGGAGGCAGAAAAATGTGTGTTAGAAGTGATTTGATTTACATGTACAAACAGTATCTATATGGTCAGTATGAAGAATTGGCACATTATTTCATCTTTTTGAGTATGCAACAAAAGACCAGTAGACGTTCATTACTTGTGGAGAAAATGATATGTTTTAGAATGTTGTATTTTTGCCCTTTTTCACGGATCCCTCAATAGACTAAAGTCTATGAGGGATCCATGACAGCAGGTGTCCCACAGATGCAAAACATGTCCATTTTTCTCGGTTGTCTGAATAGACCCTAAGACATGAGTATTGGAAAGAGTACATGTCGCACGGCAGTTTTAATAACTATGAGAGTGAATGGGTCTATTCTATTTTTACGGCCGTCAAAAAAACCCTGATATGCTTTATAGTTGTCCGTG
Source organism: Leptodactylus fallax (assembly GCA_947044405.1). NCBI lineage: Eukaryota > Metazoa > Chordata > Amphibia > Anura > Leptodactylidae > Leptodactylus > Leptodactylus fallax. The sequence goes on along the minus strand of CAMRHE010000568.1, from coordinate 489,492 downwards.
TTACATCCGTTACAAATGGATCAGTGGGTTGAGTCAAAAATGAAAGACCAATGAAATTCATCCGTTTTTTTTTAACTGCCAATTATGCCTAATTCTCAAGACACGAAAAACGATCGTATGATGCCTTTTTCAAATGACCGTCACGAGGCCATTTTTAAAACGATGTGTCTATGGGTCTGTTCATATGTCTGTGTTTTTTGGTGGACAATTTGTTATGTCCGTCAAAAAACTGACATGCTCTATCTTTATCCACTTTGATGGACATAGATAGAGCCATGTGAATAGACCCATAGATATTCATGAGTTTTAAAGCAACCGTCTGACAGCTGTTCAAAACATGGCCACCCCGTGACTGCTATTCACTGTCCCGTGAATAAGCCCTGAAAAAACCTGAATAACCAACACCGCCATTGTGCACAGACATATAAAACATCATGGTCATTTGAATAAGGCCTAAAAACGGATGCAAAGCAGATAACACGTGACCATCAATAATGGAAAAACAGAACGGATGCAAAACGACTGTCAGAAATGGACATTCACGGCCATTTTTAATGTATGTTAGATTCACAAAAAACAGCACTGTTGTGTGAATAAGGTCTACTTTCACATGACTAATGGATTTCATGGCCATTTTGCATCCAATGGGCACCCATTCTCATGTATCCCTCATAGATTTGACTCTAATGATGGATCTGTGAAAAATGGTAAAAATAGAACATGACCTATTTTTTGACGGACCAGTAAAAAAAAAGTCATATGAATAGCCCCATTCACATACATTGAATTTAATGCAGCCGTATGACACTTTGCCCTACCGTAAGAAGCATTAATGTCGGGAATTGTGTCTAATAACACATTGAGGATTATAATAATCTAACAATATATAATGTATGATTGATCACATATGATTGAACCTGATATATTTTTTCATGCTATGAGGCTATGAAGTGACTACTAGTAAAATTAAGCTTTCCGCCCCAAATTTCATAATCATAGGGGTCTTGGAAGCTAAGGTCTGGGCGGCTGTTTCTTCGGTCCTCCTACTGTATATATATGCCATGGGTCATAAAATCTGTAACTCCATTAGTGGTACAATTTGTTTCCGCTGGAAACACTTTTCCCTCTTTTCCCAATGACACGCAGGCTTCTTTTCAGTATGCTGCCATTAAGCAATTGCTCTCCCAAGCCATTTAACAGCAGCTCTTGTGGATAAATAAACATAGAGGGGCCGTAAACTAATTACTCTATGGATAGAGAAGCCCAATTTTATTAGTAGGAATTATGGAGTCCGCTCACTAAGCTGTCAGCTAGAAGCCCCTCTATTAACCTGTGCAATGCCAGAGTGTTGGGTATCTAAGGCAATATATTATGTTAATAGATATAACATTATTGCAATATGTTTTGTCCTATACTTCACGCTGTATATTAATTGTACTACTTGTTTGTATTTGTTTAATAGACTAGATTGGTGCCTATTTAGTCTCCAAGTACACGGAGAAGAGGTTATATAGATATACAGTCATATGAAAAAGTTTGGGCACCCCTATTAATCTTAATCATTTTTAGTTCTAAATATTTGGGTGTTTGCAACAGCCATTTCAATTTGATATATCTAATAACTGATGGACACAGTAATATTTCAGGATTGAAATGAGGTTTATTGTACTAACAGAAAATGTGCAATATGCATTAAACCAAAATTTGACCGCTGCAAAAGTATGGGCACCTCAACAGAAAAGTGACATTAATATTTAGTAGATCCTCCTTTTGCAAAAATAACAGCCTCTAGTCGCTTCCTGTAGCTTTTAATCAGTTCCTGGATCCTGGATGAAGGTATTTTTGACCATTCCTCTTTACAAAACAATTCCAGTTCAGTTAAGTTTGATGGTCGCCGAGCATGGATAGCCCGCTTCAAATTATCCCACAGATGGTCAATGATATTCAGGTCTGGGGACTGGGATGGCCATTCCAGAACATTGTAATTGTTCCTCTGCATGAATGCCTGAGTAGATTTGGAGCTGTGTTTTGGATCATTGTCTTGCTGAAATATCCATCCCCGGCGTAACTTCAAATTCGTCACTGATTCTTGTACATTATTCTCAAGAATCTGCTGATACTGAGTTGAATCCATGCGATCCTCAACTTTAACAAGATTCCCGGTGCCGGCATTGGCCACACAGTCCCAAAGCATGATGGAACCTCCACCAAATTTTACAGTGGGTAGCAAGTGTTTTTCTTGGAATGCTGTGTTTTTTTGACGCCATGCATAATGCCTTTTTGTATGACCAAACAACTCAATCTTTGTTTCATCAGTCCACAGGACCTTCTTCCAAAATGAAGCTGGCTTGTCCAAATGTGCTTTTGCATACCTCAGGCGACTCTGTTTGTGGCGTGCTTTCAGAAACGGCTTCTTTCGCATCACTCTCCCATACAGCTTCTCCTTGTGCAAAGTGTGCTGTATTGTTGACCGATGCACAGTGACACCATCTGCAGCAAGATGATGCTGCAGCTCTTTGGAGGTGGTCTGTGGATTGTCCTTGACTGTTCTCACCATTCTTCTCCTCTGCCTTTCTGATATTTTTCTTGGCCTGCCACTTCTGGGCTTAACAAGAACTGTCCCTGTGGTCTTCCATTTCCTTACTATGTTCTTCACAGTGGAAACTGACAGGTTAAATCTCTGAGACAACTTTTTGTATCCTTCCCCTGAACAACTATGTTGAACAATCTTTGTTTTCAGATCATTTGAGAGTTGTTTTGAGGAGCCCATGATGCCACTCTTCAGAGGAGATTCAAATAGGAGAACAACTTGCAATCGGCCACCTTAAATACCTTTTCTCATGATTGGATACACCTGGCTATGAAGTTCAAAGCTCAGTGAGGTTACAAAACCAATTTTGTGCTTCAGTAAGTCAGTAAAAAGTAGTTAGGAGTATTCAAATCAATAAAATGATAAGGGTACCCAAATTTTTGCACCGGTTAAATTTTGGTTTAAGGAATATTGCACATTTTCTGTTAGTACAATAAACCTCATTTCAATCCTGAAATATTACTGTGTCCATCAGTTATTAGATATATCAAATTGAAATGGCTGTTGCAAACACCCAAATATTTAGAACTAAAAATGATTAAGATTAATAGAGGTGCCAAAACTTTTTCATATGACTGTATATACATATAAAACAAAACTCCAATTGGGCCGCCCACTTGTTCTGGTTAAAGGTAGTCTGGCAGCAGAATCCAGCAGATCAATCCATCCCTGCAGATAGATGGGTTAGGGTCATCTGGATCAAACAGTGATCCCCCCTTGTGAATCGCTACCACCTTTGCTGAGACTGCAGTTTTATTCAGTATGCAAATGAGACCTTCGGAGAAATGATGCAATGCCAACACCCTCATTGCGCCAAATAGTTAATTTGCATATTGAGAAAAACAGCAACATCCGAGTCGTCAACAGAAACACCGATTCATAAGGCGAAAACACTTTTTGGCCACTGCGTTTTACAGTCCCTGCATAGTGGATGGGATTCTGGCTAATCCCATCCACACATTGCAGAAAAATATCTGTTTGTGTTTTTGTAAATCACAGCATGTCAATAATACCTATGGAAACGCTGGTGTTTTCTGTATAGGTATAATAGGGACAGAAAGTCTGCAGAGGAAAACTCTGTGGACTTTCTGTGAAAAGCGCTATGGAAAAAACGTGATGCGTTTCTGCAACGATCTTTTCAGCAGTGCTTTTTGGCTGTGTCTCACTATGTAGGGCCTTAGCCTTTGATCCAGTATAACCTAATAATCTGTAGGGCTAGGTTGATATAGTGGGTTCTGGTGACAGACTACCTTTGAAATGACACCACACCCTGAGACATGACAGTCATCTAGTAGTCTATGATAAAGGGGGACGGACGGACATAACTCCCTCAAAACAGGTATATGCCCAGTAATGTGTCACTACAGTCACTTGTTGGGCATACACTCTAGATATCTACTGGAAGAACACTCATTTGGTTATTTGCCAGACCATACACATGTACACTTGGCCAAGCCAATTGTGTAGGTTGGAATCAGAAAGTAAGTCAATGTGGGGGTTATTTTCATTGAGGACAAAAAGATTAGGCATGTTGAAATCCTACTTTCCATTGAAATCTGACACTGGGGGAAAAACAGGACTCCAACATACACATTCATGGCACCTATATTGGCGTATTACCCTGCTTTCACAGTTCTGCCTGATACTCCTAGAGATTGGGATAATATGCACAGTAATGTCACAGTACAGGGAGAATGCACACAGTGATATTACAGTATAGAAGTAATGCACATAGTGATGTCACAGTACAGGAATAATGAACATAGGGATGTCACTGTACAGGGGTCATGCTCAGAGTGATGTCACAACATAAGATAATGGGCACTGTAATTTCGCAATACAGGGATAATGCACACAATGACGTCACAATATAAGGACAATGGACACAGATGTCATAATAGAGGCATAATGCACACCATAGTGTCACACTACAGGAATAACACACAAAAACGTCTACATAGTGACATCACAGCATAAGAAAAAATATAATGATGTCACATGCAGACATTATGGTGCCCAAGTATAGGGATAATACAATGATGTTGTAGAACAGGAATAACACAAAATGTAATGATGAGATGAGCTACACCACAGAGGTAGTCATGGCACTCCCCTGTAAAACATCAGAGCAGGCACAATGGACAGATTTATTAAAAATGTCTAAAAGCAAAACTGTTTTAGCTGCCCATAGCAGCCAATCACAGAGCAGCTTTCATTTTTCAGGAGCAGAATACAAAATTAAAGCTGCCCTGTGATTGGTTGCTATGGGCAGCTAAGACAATTTTACTTTTAGACTGTTTTATTAAATCTTCCCCAACTGAGTTTTCCACCCCAGCCCCTTCCTTCATCCATAGTCAATGCTAACTGCACCTTATAAACCTGTGGAATAGCCCCCCCCCCCCTTAGTTGTTTGGTCATATAGTAGCTGCTACACCTTCTGCCCTGGAAGTTATACCCGTGCCTATGGTGAAATTGCAGGGCGAATGTAGTATTACATGTCAGGAAATCAGAAGAATGGCTGGCTGTGCGTCACATGGACTGCCCAGTTCTGCCAGAGCTCATGGGGGGATGATACAACTAGTAAAGCAGGGATTGGTTCGTGGTTGGTTTACAGAAGGATATATCATATATGTACTCCTATCTAATACATTCCTTAAATATTACATATATGTGTAAGATGAGGATTTATCACAATGGTTATTGAGCCGGCATATATTGTAGCTCTAAGGAATTGCATCACTGCGCTCTGTTTGTGAATTCTCTTTGCATTACTTGTAATCTACATAAATTCTTTCATTTTCCAATGCTCCAGAATCATTGTGGTTTATCTGGCCCTGTCAAGACTTGACAAGCCTGTAAAGGTGCGAGTGGGTGGAGAGGCCGAGCCTGGGAGTCATATGTGTGACTTTTACTAGGTGAAACACGGGTGTAAAAATAGAGCTTTATCTAAGCGAAAATAACATTGTCGCAAACCGATATGTGTTCTTTACCAAGTTCAACCCAAGGTCTCCGAACAATCACTGGAGTCAAACCATGTGTCTGTCTGTGCATCTGTGCAGTTGCCTTCGGGAGTTGCTTAAAGGGTGTTACCAGAGCTAAGTGCAGGTCACGTTGTACCCGATGTCATCCGCCATTACTACCTGAGGTGGTTGTTGTAACCTCCATGCTATCAAAAAATGTTCCTAGTAAGCATTTCTGGTGTGCGACAGTAGGGCGTGTCTGGCCAAGCCTATGATTACTATTGATGACAGAGAACAGGGTGACACCAGAGAACATTAGCCACACATACTCATCAGTTCTCGATCCAGAATGGCTAATGCTGTTTATAGATAAGGGATTCCACACAGATTTCCATACATCTCACACAGAATTTATCGTAAACTTGCACCTCGGAGTACCATGTGTGAATTTATTGTGATACTAGCTGGTTATCATCCAGAGTTACAGTCTGTGCTACAGTTCAGAGCTGCATTCACAATACTGTAGGCTTCAGAGCTGAAATCACACAGAATTTCTTGGTAGTGGATTTCTTGAGACACCTTATTTTTAAACCATGTGTTCTGCAGAAATCTGATGTAGACTGCCAGAGTCTTCCAGAGGTAACTATCTTCCCAGAGAACTAAAAATCGAACATGTTAACACTTCCCATTGTACTACATATGGCACAAATATCTTGGAGATAATGATAAACGTGGCGTAAACAAAAAGTACAGCGTTTTACAGTTACTGCAAAATGGACAGGATTCTAGCAATCCCATCCACACATTGCAAAAAACATACATGCAGCGGAAATGCTGCGGTTTTGGAAATTGTAGCATGTCAATTATACCTATGGAAACGATGGCGGTTTCCCTATAGGTATAATGAAATCAAAAAGTTCCCAGAGGAAACCTTTGAAAACTTTCTATGAAAAACCATGCGGGAAAAAACGCGAATTGTTGCAGCCGTGGTTTTTCCCCGCAGTGTTTTTCTGCTGCAGCCCGCTAAGTGGGGCCTAGCCTGAGTCTCCAGAAAGTATCCCTGTCGTTCATGGTGCTTGTGGGGTTCTGAGTTTATGAGTCTGGTTTTTTTTTTTGCCCAGAAACAGTGCCACCCCAGTCCGTGGGTTGTTTATGGTATTGCAACTTGGACTTATGAATGGGGATATCATTGTCTTTCTAATTTTGTTGTATTTCTAATATTGAATAATCAGATCACTCATCTACTCACAAGCTATTAAAATTATGTCACTTCCAATTTTGCCTACTAATAATATTTTAAGTCTTTTTAGTTTGGCTTTAGTTTTAGCTTTCTTATGCAGGTCTATTCCCTAACTCATATTATCTATCATCTACATAGAGACATAAAAATGACCATACACTTCTGATAGCTGTTGGCTGATTGTTTGACCAACAGCTATTCCTCTCAAATACCTCCAAGCACATGCATGCTCGCATCAGCCAAGCATTCCCTTGTTTCCAATGAGCGCAGGAGTGTAAACTGTTGCCAGACTCCCCTGGTTTATACTAAATTATCAAAAGGCTCATCAAATATTAATCAACTATGTCTTGCCAGCTGAAATGCACCTTCTATCTCATTAATTGCTTTAGGCTGAGGCCCCATGTTGCGGAAATACAGCTTTTTTTGTTGCAAATTTTGTTGCCATAGCCAGGAGTGGATTGAGGAACTTCCTATATATTTTCCATTTCTTTTGTAGCCTTTCTTGGCTTTGGCTCAAAAAAAAGCAGCAAAATCTGCAACAAAATAAAGCTACATTTCCGCAACGTGGGGCCTCAGCCTTAATAGCATCCTCCATGCTTTACACTGTAAAGCAAACTCATTGAGAAGTCAGTGCATGTAGAACTGATCTCCACTACAGTATGGCAAGAATGATTACAAGTAACTACAGGACAATGTGGAATGGATATAGTATTATGTATCTGCTTCACTTAGCCAAATGGACCTCAATAAAGGGCAACCTGAGGATCCACTCTTGGGGCCGTTGCACACAACTGAATCCAGCCCATGGAAAATGGTCCTTTTGTGGCCGATAGGACTTGGTCTAAATTGGGCCGTGTGCATAGGAGTCACTGTGTCATATTCAGTTATGATGCCATTATTCTCCATATATATATATATATATATATATATATACAAAAACACGTGGACAAAATTGTTGGTATCCCTCGTTTAATGAAAGAAAAACCCACAATGGTCACAGAAAGAACTTAAATCTGACAAAAGTAATAATATATAAAAATTCTATGAAAATTAAGAAATGAAAGTCAGACATTGACTTTCAACCATGCTTCAACAGAACTTTTTTAAAAAGAAAACTCATGAAACAGGCCTGGACAGAAATGATGGTTCCCTTAACTTAATATTTTGTTGCACAACCTTTTGAGGCAATCACTGCAGTCAAATGATTCCTGTAACTGTCAATGAGACTTCTGCACCTCTCAACAGGTATTTTGGCCACTCCTCATGAGCAAACTGCTCCAGTTGTCTTGGGTTTGAAGGGTGCCTTTTCCAGACGGCATGTTTCAGCTCCTTCCAAAGATGCTCAACAGGCTTTAGGTCAGGGCTCATAGAAGGCCACTTCAGAATAGTCCAATGTTTTCCTCTTAGCCATTCTTGGGTGTTTTTAGCTGTGTGTTTTGGGTCTTTATCCTATTGCAAGACCCATGACCTGCGACTGAGACCAAGCTTTCTCAAACTGGGCAGCATATTTCTCTCTAGTCTTGATAGTCTAGAGATTTCATTGTACCCTGCACAGATTAAAGACACCCTGTGCCAGATGCAGCAAAGCAGCCCCAGAACATAACAGAGCCTCCTCCATGTTTCACAGTAGGGACAGTGTTCTTTTTAAGATATGCTTCATTTTTCCATCTGTGAACATAGAGCTGATGTGCCTTGCCAAAAATTCCAATTTTTGTCTCATCTGTCCATAGGACATTCTCCCAGAAGCTTTGTGGCTTGTCAACATGTAGCTTGGCAAATTCCAGTTTTGTCAGATTCAAGTTATTTGTGTGACCATTGTGGATTTTCTTTCATTAAACGAGGGGTACCAACAATTTTGTCCACGTCTGTATAATGACTAATGGAGCCAGTTGCTGGCTGTTTCTATGAATTATGTATCACCATATCGGCCAGAAAATGGATGTCACAGAGAGACCTCAAAGTTGTGTGAGACTCCAGGGATCGTCAGTAAGATAACTATTCAACTTACCGAAGAGATAGAGAGGTGTACAGAGAATTAGTCTTCATGCAATGCACCCTGGGAAGGAGAGTATGTAAATTAACTTATATCAGACAGCCATCAAAACAGTTAAAGGGATATTCTTAAAAATAAAAAAATATGTCAGGGTACTGCCCTGACACTTATTTACTCCCTGTTAGTAAGAGGTAGGAGCTTTTTTTTGCCTCTAGGGGTATGATGTGGGAAAAAAATGGTTTCTCATCATAAAACCCGTCCCGGTCAGGTTCCCTGCTGTTGGAGGAGAGGGGGCAGAGTTTTGCTGGGGCTTAACACTGTCCCTATCTGTTCAAACTACTGTATATGCTTCTGAGGCTGTGGCCATGGCCTGCACTAACACCAGAAGATGGAGGAGCAGCTGAGAAGAGATGTTCTGCTCCACCATCTTCTGGTATTAGTGCAGTCATGGCCACAGCCTCAGAAATCTTGGCATGCTGATAGGCAGTCTTAACAATACTCCCCTTCCCAGCAGCAGGGAACCCATACAGGATGGATTTTATATATAGAAGAACAATGGTGGCCATTTTTTTCCCCCACTATCATACACCTAGATTCAAAACAAGCTCCTATATCTTACTAAGAGTATGCAGGTAGGGGTCAGGGCAGGTACCCTAAATGTTTTTTGGTTTGGGCTTTATTCCAGGAGAACGCTTAACTACAAATGTGAAAGGCAAGTACTTAGTGATTTCTTTCCCTTCTTGTGTTCAGAGTAACCAGCCAGAGAGCTGTTTTCTAGATAGAAGGAACTTATTTCACCTCCCAATATATGGGTCTCCATTGGGTCTCTTTATCAGGCATCATACAGTGTCCCATCTGGAGAGCCACATACTTAAGACAGCCCTACACATGACAGCTAGCTGACAGCTGTCTCACCTGACTCCCCTATATACATGCACAATTGGCTGAACAGTGTGTGTACACTCAATGGGAATACTTTCTGGCAGTGACTTTTCTACCTATCCAACTGCCCACCCTTATCTTCCCCGACATCTGCCATTGGTGACAATCAGGAGGCCCTCATACCCATTAGATGGTTAACTAAAAGTATCAAAATTGGTGGGTTTGGCTGACATTTATCAAGCAAAATGCACCAGAATTCTGTAATTTGTGCCAAAAACTGTCTAACATGTCGTGCACTATATTTATCAAGTGTCTTAGACACCTTTATAACTTGTACAACAAAAGGGGCATGTTGTTGTGGAAAGGGGGGTGCTCTAACATGTGGCACAGTGGTGCAATAATGCCCAAAAACTTTGGCGCATTTTTCTAGCATACAATAAGTCAACTAATAGGAGTTGTAAAGACAGACTAGACAATGTAAGAATACACTTTGATAAATCTGGTGCAGTTTAAGGTCTGGTTCACATCTGCATTCGGGCCATTCCGTTCCCCTCTCCGCAAGAATAGTGCGAAGAGAAAAGTCCTGCAAGCAGCACTTTTCTCTCCACATTTTTCGTGCGGAAACCGAGCGGAAACCACACGGACCCCATTATAGTCTAGTTCCTTTTTTATGCAGATTAGGTTTCCGTTCAGAGGGTCCCCAAGCGGACTCCCCAAATGGAAACCCATGCGCAGATGTGAACCGGGCCTTAGACTGTCTAGTATAAATCTTTCTAACTTTTAGACAGCATTGATAAATCTACCCCATTATATATGGCCAGATTTATACCCAAAGAGTATGGGGCAGACTTGTAAAGATTGGCATTTCATATGCCAGTCTTAATAAAGGCCCTGACTGGCGCAGGGCACAACTGGTATATGAAAAGGCTGTGGCCTGAATGCAGACCTGCACCAGTTAGGAGCTGGGGAAGATTTCCATTATTACTGACCCCAGTGTGAGTTATAATAAATATGTTGGGTAAAGGCGCCCCAGCTCTCCTTTCTCCCCACCCTGATTCACCCACATTCTCAAAAAAGGAGGTTGCACAGAATGGGTGTTGTAGTGCGCTTTTGCCACAGGAAAGGACCTTGCACCAAATAGGTACCACAATATCATCCCTCTACGACAGAAAACTAGTGTAAAGTGATGGATAAATTTCCCCCTCTGTGTGTTGACTGAAGATTGACAAGAATTATTAAATTTCTTAATAATTCAGGTGCAACCTGGGAGGTCCCTTGTGCCAAAATTGAAAGCTAGAAAAGTCAGAAACTAGTGTAGGTTTCAGCTACAACATGTGCAATTTTTCTGCCGTAAATAATAAAAGACAAATTTTTTTTTAGTTTGCAGCTTGCAAAATGAAAAAAAAAAAATCACAATTTATGCTTAAAAAAACAGGCACATGTGTTTTCATGTCTTGTAAAACTTAAAACTGGTGTACATTATTGATACATCAGCCCCGTTGTTCACATTAGTTTTACTATATGCTGCTTTTACATAAACAAAGGTAGAAATTGGTTTACCATATGTAGAGTTTATTACAGAATATATACTGTATTTCCATCTATTTAAGGCAGGGTTCACAGATATGGTTGGACACAGGAAAATATAAAACTATACCAATGTACTGTATACTGACAACCTAATAAACTGAGTCCAGGGGGCATGGCCAAGCAGTCTCCATATACCTTAAAATATATGGACAAACATACATTTTTCATTGTCAGAAAATGTGTGCATGCAGTATACACACTAGTGTTATACTCTATGATAAATACATACACATATGTGCCACACTATTCATACACACCTTATTATATATTATAACCTACATTGATGTCAGTTCATTTTTCTTTTAATAAATAATAATAATAATAATAATAATAATAATATTACTACTACTAATAATGATAATAAAAATGATAATGATAAAAATCTATTATATTTGACCCTTTAAATAAACGGGTCCCAGCTGGGGATCTTCTATCTTCCCATCTATATTGATATTTCAGTAGGGGCACTCCTATTCTAATACTGACAGGTCTAATATATCTATGAGAAATAACTCCAGGAAAATAAGGATGACATTGTATTCTTAGACTTTTAGTTCCACAGTAACAAATACACTCCTGGCAGAAAGTTACATTATTTATTAGCATTTACCTGAAAGTGCATTGTGGGTTTTGTAGTTCTTTAGAGCTGTTACCGTCTCAGATCTGATCTGCTTGTATAAGATATAGTTATACAGTAATAGGAGAATATATATCAGGCATGCATTCTGAGCCTTATAGTTCCACAAAGCTTGGGCAGTGTCAGATATAATTATAATTATAAATCGATAGGAGAATAAAAGCATGAGCATGCATCCTGAGCCTTGTAGTGCCACAAAACCTGTACAGTCTCAGCTTGCATAAGGTATGGTTAATGAGTAATAGGAACATGTGTATGGCAGGAATCACGGTTATTATAGTGCTGGATAGAGGAGGATGCATTTACATTAGGCTAATTTACAATGTATACAGAGGTGGTGATGAAGGCTCCTTGTCCCCACAGCCAGCCATAACTGCGGCTTGTGTTATTGCAATGAGGGCACCTGGCCCTGGCTTCTCCTATTTATTCAGCGGTAATTCCTGTGTTAAGAGGGAATCTAGGAGCTGCTATTTGTAGTGTAAATCCCGATTTACGACCAGAGCATTCTGTGCACTAAACACAAGACAAACTGTATAACCAATAAATGAGGGCAATAAAGCCACAGAGCATGCCCTCATCTCCAGGAACTTACCGTGCTGCAGACTCAGGACACACAGTACCCACCTACCCATCCTGATCACAGGTACATGGGCATTACCCACCTACCCATCCTGATCACAGGTACATGGGCATTACCCGCCTACCTATCCTGATCACAGGCACATGGGCATTACCCACCTACCCATCCTGATCAGAGGTACATGGGCATTACCCACCTACTCATCCTGATCACAGGTACATGGCATTACCCACCTACCCATCCTGATCACAGGTACATGGGCATTACCCACCTACCCATCCTGATCTCAGGTACATGGGCATTACCCACCTACCCATCCTGATCACAGGCACATGGGCATTACCCACCTACCCATCCTGGTCACAGGTACATGGGCATTACCCACCTACCCATCCTGATCACAGGTACATGGGCATTACCCACCTACCCATCCTGATCACAGGTACATGGGCATCAGTCTACTAATGCCACTCTCCTCAAAGTGCAGATAAAGGGCCAGGGTCTACCCCACATAATTCTAAAATTGTAGAGTCCTATAATATGTAGCTATGAAATATTATTGTGTAATATTGTGTAGTCTTGTATAATATACATACATATATATATATATATATATATATATATATATATATATTTTTTTTTATTAATATAAATATTGTACATAACACATACTAGTACATAAAAATATAGTAATGTACATAATGAATCATTTTATTACTATTAATGCATTTATTTTACAGAATACATTTTCAGCGACATATATTGAACTGAACGTTACTTCAAGAAGGCATGTGTTATATATGTATTATTATGTGTAACATTATTATTATGATTATTATCGAACCATTATAAGAATAGAATAAAGGACAATAATAAGTAACTGTTGAGCGATTTTCAATTTTTTCAGAATTGCATTTTTTTTTCTATTCAGTGCAATATGACGTGTATATAGTAATGTAATATAATAGAAATGTATTGTAACACATGGCTACAATATAGTGATATCCTGCTACACTATGTCTTTCTGAGATAATATGGTTGTGATGGTATTTATAATATTAATTACTATCGTTATTAATATTGATCATCTTAGTCTACATTTTTGAGTATATAAAAATGGTAATTATCTGTGTAATTTTTATATATACAGTATATATATATATATATATATATATATATATACAGAGAGAGAGAGAGAGAGAGAGCAATCTAAGCATAAATATAAATATAAACTTAATATAGCTAAAATATGCCAGTTATATTCTAATAAATCTATCGCTAGCTATCGATCTATATACAATTATGTTAGTGTCAGTCTATACCGTTTTTGTCATGGCATATCAGTACATGATATAAGCAGATCCCGGGGGATAAAATAAGTAAAAAGTCGAGCAGTAACTTTCGCTTCAGTCCTGAATAAATGACTGTATAGAAATAGATATTTGGAACAGAAGCTTATCTCTTCTTATAATGTGACCACAGCGCTTATTATTAGTTACACCCTGCAGTTATATATGTCATAGGTCACCAGAGAGCCACAAAGTCATCTGATTATTTGTATTATTATAACAATAATAATAATAATAATAATAATAATAATAATTATTATTATTATTATTATTATTAATAAAAAATTACATAATAGTCCATATTTATTATTAGAACCTCTTTATTATTTTTGCATTATAATTACTACTATAAATATATAGTAGTAAATAGTAGTAATAATAATAACAATTTTATATATATATATATATATATATATATAAATTACTATTTTCTCTGCTAAGAATAATTTTTTCACATTTATTTATTAATTTTATTTTAGTATTTCCCAGTTACTTACACTGTTTATTTTATATGGGACTGGATGCAGATGAAGGAAAGTAAGCTCTGCTGATAGTAAAATACTCATAGCTATATCTTGCGTTATTTCCATAGTGAGATGTATTTTCATATTATGGGGTAAATTCAGGAAATGGTGTTTCTACTATATGAGCCACATGCTTGTACTAGTAGGGTTTGCAATAAATGTAAAGGATATACCAGCATAGAAATAGCAGCACATACTCAGGGGGTGCCATTCACATAAATAGATGACAATTTCACTCATACGAACCATATTTATGATATTATATTATTATATTATATTATATCATATCAGGTACATCATTGTCTCTTGACACATATAACCAGTGGAGATCACAGTCATACATACACAGGACCTCACCATGCAGCTGTATGAAGTAATGGAATAGACGGAGATCCCATGAATACAGACTACAGTATATGGTATTATGGTGAGATGTGCAGGTCAGCATTACCAGATAGATACCGATGGCAGGAATATACATTGTACTGGACTGAAAAGGACTGTCCAGTGTGTGCAGGACCACAGCCTCATAGGCAGTATGTGCGACATCTATCTTATTTATGCCATAGGTAAGTGACCTCATACATGCTTGTCGGGTTTGTAAAAAAGAAAGAAAAATCTATTCTATTATTAGTATTAGTGTTATAACTTATTATTATTAGTGCTATAATTGTTATTATTAATGTTAGTGACTATTGATGTTTATTTTTATTGTCTGTTATTATTATTTTTCCATACATGTAATGAAATGCTTTTTTCCCTAATTTTTCTTTTCCTACTTTCCCCATAGAATATACATTTTCAGGTTGATTTCAACCTCCTGAACCAGATACCAAATTTGTTGCATTTTAAAATTATTATAATAAGCTTTTTCCCAATTTTCGGCTTCCAGCTGCAACTCCCCGACTGCGGCTGTCGGGATATGCCGGGACTGTAGTTTTGCTGGGGAGCCGCAGGTTGGGCTATACTGGTCTACAAAGGGATTTTGTCATTTAGAGGAATTTCGGAATATTGAATAATAAGAATGCATAGCAATAAATCCACAAAATAGTTGCATCACTTCACTTATGCTATAAAGGGTAATATCATTGGATTCCATATTTCATATTTACCAGATCTTTCACATCACTCTGCTCATGTTTTCATTTCCTACACAAATAATATATATAATACATAACTATATATATATATATATATATATATATATATATATATACTTAAGCAATAAACAGAACAGATAAATGTTCTCTGTGTCTACAGCACCTAAAAAGCTTCAGCTGCCAGCATCTGGTATAACCCATTGTATCTACCTATAACCCCATATGCCATCAGTGGCATCAAACTAATGGTATAGATGCAATAAAGTCAGCCCAGGCAGCTGCTGTGGGCACTGCAGGGAGTATAAACAGATAAAGAGGTCACTCCCCACTACCTTTTCTATTTGGGGTGCAAGCATGGCCATAACTCTATTGAGTTACCCTCCTTCTCTTCTGCAATTGATGATTTTAGTAAATATTCTCTGGTTTATGTTACTACTGTATATAGGGTGGCACATTTTTTATGTTTACTGCGGGGAGTCTGGGGACCCCATCTCCTCTATTTAAACCCCTTAGTTAAAAGCCTATAATAAAGAGTATAATGCCATCAGTATTATTTTGGTATCTTTCCTGTCCCTGAGGCTTGTGCCCCAGTGGGTATTTGATATGTGACTAAGGACAACAGCTACATAGAGTTTGTTTTCTCCTCATGTTTTTTTGGGCTTCCTCCTGGCAGTTTTGGCCTGGCCCTCCAGAGGATCCTCTGGAGATCTCAGACTATAACACAATAATGGCGCACAAGAAAGACACTTACATTTGAGTGGTACCATGATCTATTACCAAGTGGTTCTTGGAGGGTGGGCCCAATGAACCTCTATCCAACACTACCTCCTGATACTCCAATTCAACACACATGCCAAAAACATACTGATAGGTTAATTGGTTTCCTATGATATTGGCCCTAGTATGGATCTGACTTAGGGAAAGTAGATTGTGAGCTTCGCTGGTCTCTGTACGGCACTGTAGAATATGTTAGTGCCATATGCAACAAGAAACAAATATATTAAACATTTTAGAGCACTAAGACTGAACGGAAAGATAAAGTCTTAGTAGCTGCAATATTTAACTTTCATCCTAACAACCGGCTCAGAGAGTAACATCTCAGGACATGGAGCCTCTTAAAAAAGGATTATTCCAGCTATTGATTTTTATAGACAGCTCAGTTTGCCAGTAAGAGCTGCCCGCATTAATGAGTAACCATGTGTGAGCCATGTGGATGCCCAGTATGCAGGTAAATGTGCAATCTCATGTGCCTTCATAACAGGAGACGAATACTGCCGACTTGGACAAAGGGGTCATTGTGTGTATGTGCTGAAGAATCATATATATCGAGAAGAGAGTAGATCATTGGAAGTATATATACAGTATCTATTTGTGGGTAAAGGTGGCCATAGATATAGGCAAAAATAAAAGAGTTTCATTCTGTTGACCTATCCTCAAGATAAGTCATAAGGGTCTGCCACCTGGACACTGCACAGATCTACAGAAACAGACCACGCCAGAAGCAACTCTGCTCTGCTCTGTATAGCAATAGCGCCAGGGTACAGCAGATTGGCGTCTATTACTTGAATAGGAGCTGAGCACCATCCTTCTTTATGACTTTCAGCGCCCGAAGGCAGCTGGATCAGCTGATCGGTGCAGGGTCCTGGTGTCTGACCCCACCAATCAGATACTGGATAGACGGAAACACAACTTTTTTTGTAGCAGATTTTGTTGTGTTTTTTTGAGTCAAAGCCAGGAATGGATTGAGCAGAAGGGAGAAGTATAAGAGCTTTGACTCCTGCCCAGGACAACATCTGCAAGAAGTTTGTATGTTCTCCCCGTGTTTGCGTGGGTTTCCTCCGAGTACTCCGGTTTCCTTCCACACTCCAAAGACATACTGATAGGGAATGTAGATTGTGAGCCCTATATGGGACAGTGACCACAATGTCTGTAAAGTGCTGGGGAACATGATTGCGCTATATAAGTAAGCATAATAATAAATAAATAAGAACTTCCTATATATTTTCCATTCCTTTTGTAGCCATTCTTGGTTTTGGCTCAAAAAAATGCAGCAAACTATGCAACAAAAAAAAAAGCTGCGTTTCTGCAACGTGGGGCCTCAGCCTAAAGCGATATTCCCATCTGGGACATTTCTTGCATATCCACAGGACAAACCATAAATGTCTCCATGCCCCATCTCTGGAATCCACATTTATCTTCCCCAACACCCATCTTGTGGCTGCAATGAGAAGAGAACAACTTGCATGTGTGGCTCTTTCCATTCACTTCTATGGGACTTTCGAGAATAGTAGAGCAGGTAGGTCATACACCATAAATGTCCCAGATGGGAGTACGCCTTTGGGCTTTTATAGCATATTTCTCAGAGCCTCATTTTTTTTTTCCAAAAATGAGCTTGCTTGGTTGATGTGCTTCAATCTTTGCTTGGATGCGGCTGCCACTAGTCACCTCGTCTTTCACAAAGGAGATCAGGGCACCACAGTTGTCTTGATAAGTAAGGGTCTCAGAGGTGGACCTCCAGCTATAATACATTTCAAATGTCTTAAGTAGGAAACCTTCTTTAAGTCCACATATACCTACATAAACAGACATCTTCTTCGGAGTGGCCTGCTGGGGGAGCAGTATATCAACTAGGGAAAGGAATAGACTTGACAAACTGATTAGAAGGGCCAGCTCTGTCCTGGGGGGCCCCCGAACCCTGTGCATGTAGTGGGTGATAGAAGGATACTGTCCGTGGTGAGCTCCATGCTGGAGAATAACTCCCATCCCATGCATGAGACCGTGATAGCGCTGGGCAGTACTGTCAGTGACCGACTACTTCACCCTAAGTATGAGAAGGAGCGCTATCGGAAGTCTTTCCTCCCCGCTGCGGTCAGGCTGTACAACCAACACCATCCTAAGCAGAGATCATTCCATACAGAGAACTGAAAGATCTTAAGTTGTGATATCCCTTCTACTACTTTTTATCTTTATCTTTTAACTGTACCTACTGTCACTGTAATGCCTCTACCTTGTATATGTTGTATTTGTATTATCTGTGCTGCTGTAACACACTGAATTTCCCCATGGTGGGACTATCAAAGGATTATCTTATTTTATCTTATCTTATAAGATAGCTGAAATTTTATTTAAGAAATCTGTAAAACTAAAATTACTATACCAATTTCCATTGGTCAAAATCGATCACTATAGTATCACAGACATAAAAAATATCATAAAAAATAGTGTTTACTGCCTAACTGACGATTATTCCCATATCCATGGGCAGTTTAAGGAATTATAAAGATTTTTCCTATGATACGTCCAGTATTGTACATTCATAGGGATAGTTCACATTTAGATGTCAGTTTTCAGCCTTCCACCTTTTTAAGGCTGTTTAAGGCTGGGTCCCCAAGCTGCGTTTTACAGTTTTTACAGTTTTTACAGTGAATGAGATTCTGACTAATCCCATTCAAACACTGCAAACAAAAATCCCCTGCGGAAAAGCTGCATTTAAAAAATACCTAAGTTTTTAAAAATTGTCATTGTCAATTATACCTGAGGAAACGCTGGCGTTTTCTGTAAAGGTATAATAGGGGCAGAAAGTCCTCAGAGAAAAACTCTGCAAAAATACGGTTTTTCCTGCAGCACTTTTTTGCTGCCATCCACTACGTGGGGCCTTAACCTAAAGGAGGCCATACACTTTCATAACTATTACTCCTGTGGAGTGAATCAGCTCTACTGGCCTCAGTGGTCACAGGTTGAGTACTGGGAATGTATTAGCAGTGACCAATGATTTGCTGAGCTCCTTTAGTTCTGGCCTGACGAGTGTCAGCATGGGATGGGATGGTGGACCTAACCCTGCAACTGCAGCGCTGTGAATAGGTATTGCTTTCTTTTTTAACCCTACCTGGGTTTTCCAGTTTGCCTTTAATTTAATATGTAAGGGCACTGTAAGGAACAGCTGAAGGCCCTGGACCTTTCTACATACACCATTGCCAATAAAATATGTATGCATATCAGTAAATGTGGCATCCAAGTGTCCACCATATTTTCTGAGGCACTTTTCATCACTTTATACATATCCCGCATGTGAGATCACAGGAGAGGCAGCTATCTGTGGCTACCTTATTGGGAACAGCTCAGCTAAAGCAAACTAGCAGACAGGAGTTATTTCCCTGGGCCATGTTTGACTACAGCCCAATTGTTGCTATCGATCTGTGACAAGAGCTAACAGTAGGTGCTTGTGCTTCCCATAGGCTTAAGAGAGGAGGCAGACAAGCTATCTCTGTGTGCTGAGTAACTCAGTAACAATGTAGGGCCAAGAAACAGGAGCCCCTCTTATCACTGCGGATTGACCTTTTCGTTCTTGCAGCCCTCATAAATGCCACAATACTGCAGGTATAGTATTGTTCCCATATTTCAACTGAAGATAACCCAACAATTCCAGTGTCCAACTCCAGCGCGACTCACAATACAACCCCCTATGTGTTCACACATTACCCAGTGTCATACAATATACAGTACATCTAGATGAGTTTTTCTTTCTAGAAGGATTTTTCCATACATTCATGTATATTCTACATCAATAGATACTACAAGCATTCATTGTGGGTGATAATGAACACTTTATAGTCAGGGTTGTCCCACTTGTAGAGATACCAACGATGTCTACTTTTTTACTACATATTTTTATTTTTTTCCATAATGTGTACATTATCACTATATTGTGACATAGTAACATAGTACAGTTGAAAAAAGATATATGTCCATCAAGGATATCACTGATACATTATCCCTGTACAGTGACATTACTATGTACATTATTATACTATGGCATCACTATTTGCATTATCCATGTACTGTGACATCACTGTGTGCATTATCCTTGTATTGTGACATCACTGTGTGCATTATCCTTGTATTGTGATATCACTGTGTGCATTATCCTTGTACTGTGATATCACTGTATGCATTATCTCTGTACCATGACATCACTTTGTGCATTATGTTTGTATTGTGATATCACTGTTTGCATTATCCCTGTACTGTGACACCACTGTGTACATTATTATTGTACTGTGACATCACTGTCTGCATCATCCTCGTACTGTGACATCACCATGTGCAGTATTCCTCTACTGTAACATCACTGTGTGCAGTATTTCTGTACTGTGACATCATTGTGTTCATTATCCCTAAGCTTTGACATCATGTGTGCATTATTCCTTTACTGTGACATCACTACATGCATGATTCACGTGCTGTGATATCACTGTGTACATTATTCTTGTACTGTGACATTACTATGCACATTATTATTCTATTGTGACATCACTGTGTGAATTATCCCTTTACTGTGACATTGCTGTGTGTATTATTCCTGTACTGTGACATCTCTATGTGCATTATCTTTGTACTATGACATCACTGTGTGCATTATCCCTGTTCTGTGACATTACTGTGTGCATTATCTTTGTACTGTGACGTTACTATGTATATTATGTTTACTCTGATATCACAGAGTACTGTGTACTGTGACATCAGTGTGTGCCTTAATCCTGTACTGTGGCATCACTACATGAACTATCCCTGTCCTGTGATATTCCGGTGATGCATTATTCTTGTACAGTAACATGACTGTGTACATTATTATCGTACGGTGACATCACTGTGTCCATTATTTCAAATTATCTCTGTGATTTGATATTTCTTTGTGCAATTTACTCTACTATGACATCACTTTGATATTAATTCTTTAGTATAGACCTAATTAACCATATTTCATTTAATGAATTTGCTGTTACAGTAGATAGGGTGGAATGGGTGCCCATTCCAAGTTTTTCTGTTATTTCACACACTGTCAACTTTATGTGTTTTCTTGTGCAGTGCGGTGAAGGGTATACCAAAAATGGTGTGGTCAAGGAGAAAGATCCAAAGAAATGGGATCCTGTAGATGTAAACATCTCATTGATGAAAGGGGTCGAGGGCGACGTCTAGAATCAATCTGGAGAACAGGCGCTACACAGCCAAGCAACCTGAAGCCAAATACAATGTCTGGAAGTAAAACTCATATTTTATTAGCACACATGGGCTACAACAGCAGAGGACCAGCCTATATGTCATTCCTGTCTATGGGAAACAGAAAGGCAATACTCCAGATGGCTAAAGAGTGCAAAAATTGTATTACTGAGCAGTGGAAAAATACAGTATGTGTCACTGGTTACTCAAACACACCAATTTCATCAGAACTGACGTACGTGTATGAAAGCCGGAGCAGATATGCTGAATTGGAACATTCTTTGTTTTCATGAGAGATAAACTGCCGCCAAAGTTATCTGACAGCAGATTATTCCCCTGTCTCCATTGAGAAGACATGCATGCTCATCCAAACTAAGTGTGCATGTGTATGGGAGAGTCAGGACTCAGGAGGATTAACTGTCATCCAACAGCTAAAGATATATGGGGACCTTAAGAAGTGTCAGAAGACTCTAGAAAGGTGGACTTGGACTCTTGCAGATTATTTTATCAGATTTCCTTACATAGAAATCTCCATGGAGCAGATTGATTTCACATATCAGAACCTTGATGGCTGTTTTTTTTTGCATGTCTGCCTCTAGCTTCGAAGAAAACAACCAAGAGACTTAATGTTTTACTAATTGTCTGATGATTTATTATCACAATTTTTTTACTTATAAAACTGACAAAGTCTTGGCTGATAACTGTGATATATGTCAGATTTAGTAGGTTCATGATAAAGGAAACTTGCCGAGTGGCGACAGCAGGCTGCTTCAACAAACACGTCATATATCTATTCTCCTAAACCCCACAGGAATGTTAATTATTATGTGATGTTATAAAGAGACCTGAAGGTTCAAAGTAAATAGGAAAAAGGTGGAAAAAGGTGCACAACAAAAAAAAATTATCATAAACTTCAATTCAATTCTATTAAGCGTAACCTGTTGTTTGTTTCAAGATCACACAAATTTTGAACATTTTCCATCTTGGAGCGAATTTTAAAATACGTTTATTTTTGCATTGAGGATACAACTATAAAATCTTCTTTTTTTTCTGGACAAGATGTACTTTCTATGGTTTGTGGTATATATTTAAATATATATATGGTTGATCATTATGAATTTTATTTTGGGGAGGCAGGCATAACAAAAAGATTTTAGATTTTTTTAATGTTTTAGGTTAAGCGAAGCACAGCAGAAAACACTGCGGAAAAAAAAACGCTACGGAAAGACATTGCGTTTTTTTCCACAGCGTTTTTAATAGATAGTCTGCAGAGTTTTCCTCTGTGGACTTTCTGCCCCTATTATACCCACAGGGAAAATGCCAGAGTTTTTGAAAACGCAACTTTACTGCTGCAGATTGTTTTCTGCAATGTGTGGATGGGATTAGCCAGAATCCCATCCACTTTGCAGGTACGCAATGTGGAGCCCTGGCCTTAGCATTTGCTGCTGACCAGACATAAGCATACACATGTCATCCGTTTGCCACCCATGCACCAGCCGTGCTTCCGTGGCCCCATTCATTCAATGAATAGAAGTTGTGGAAGCACGGCTGCAAAATCGGACAGGAATAGGACCTGTCCTGAGTTTTGCGGCCCGGACTGTCAGCCCGCACACTAGTCCGTGTAATTCACGGTCATGTGCGCAGGCCCACAGAAATGAATGGGTCAGTGTGCTATCCGAGAAAAAAACGGATAACACACTGACCTAGTCGTGTGCAAGAGGCTTTATTGTGATGGTTGTGACGGTTATATAGCTGCAATGTAGATATACTGTATATACTCCCTGCCTTCTAAAATGCATAACATTTTTATTTTTGCATTCACAAAGCCATATGACAACTTATTTTCTGTGGGACATATTGTAGTCTATAATGGCACTATTTATACTGTGCAGTGTATTGGGAAGCTGGAAAAAAATTCATAATGTGGTAGAGCTGGAAAAAGCGCAAATGTGCAAATTTTTTATAAGTTTTGTTTTTATGGCATTTGCTGTGCAGTAACAATAGCACATTCCCTATATTCTGTGGGTCAGTGCAATCACGGCAATATGAAATTTATATATTTTTTTCATGTTTAAATATATTTAAAAAAAATAAAAAAAACTGTAAGGCTAAAGCACCACATTGTGAAAACGCAGCATTTTTGCTGCTGCGGAAGCGCTGCATTTTACATTACCAGCAAAGCGAATGAAATTCTGGCCAATCCCATCCACACATTGCAGAAAAATCTGCTGCGAAAATGCTGCGTTTTCAAAAATGCCCGCGTTTTTGAAAATCACAGCATGTCAATTATACCTGCAGAAACTCTCTTTTTAGCTAGGTTTTGCTACGTGGGGCCTTAGCCTAAAAGAAACAAAGATTTGTTTGCCCCACTATATTGTGGCACCTACAGTGGGTACGGAAAGTATTCAGACCCCTTTAAATTTTTCACTCTTTGTTTCATTGCAGCCATTTGCTAAACGCAAAAAAGTTCATTTTATTTCTCATTAATGTACACTTAGCGTCCCCATCTTGACAGAAAAAAACAAACAGAAATGTAGATATTTTTGCAAATTTATTAAAAAAGAAAAACTGAAATATCACATGGTCATAAGTATTCAGACCCTTTGCTGTGACACTCATATTTAACTCACATGCTGGCCATTTCCTTCTGATCCTCCTTGAGATGGTTCTACTCCTTCATTGGAGTCCAGCTGTGTTTAATTAAACTGATTGGACTTGATTAGGAAAGGCACACACCTGTCTATATAAGACCTCACAGCTCACAGTGCATGTCAGAGCAAATGAGAATCATAAGGTCAAAGGAACTGCCCAAGGAGCTCAGAGACAGAATTGTGGCAAGGCACAGATCTGGCCAAGGTTACAAAAGAATTTCTACAGCACCCAAGGCTCCTAAGAGCACAGTGGCCTCCATAATCCTTAAATGGAAGAAGTTTGGGATGACCAGAACTCTTCCTAGACCTGGCCATCCAGCCAAACTGAGAAATCATGGGAGAAGAGCCTTGGTGAGAGAGGTAAAGAAGAACCCAAAGATCACTGTGGCTGAGCTCCAGAGATGCAGTAGGGAGTGTTAAAGATATGCAACAGCCAGCTTAGTCTCTATATTTGCTGGATTGACTACAGTTCACATTTATGACACTAGATGTAGCTGTTACTAAATGTTTATCTGTAAACACTCTGTACTTTGTTGTTTTGATGCTGTTGATATACACTTCCTGTATTTTTAGTGTGTGCTGAACTAGATCTGTTATTTGACTCTGCCACATCCAGCAATCACACTCTGCAACAGGTTATGGGCCCAGTGATCAAATGAAGCCTAAGTAACCGGATAAACCCCAGTAACCAGAAGCGGCCCAGGCAGAGCGAAGTCCAGAACAGAAGACAGTGCAGCTGATGCAGAGATCGATATAAGGAAGCTTCCACAGAGACATTTCCTGTACAGAAGTGAGACTGTTTCTATATATAAAGGAGGGAGAATGGCCTGTAGTTCAGAACCTAAACTATCAGTGGCCAAGCTGAACAATGACAATTATCAGCTATGGAAATTTAAAGTGGAAATGCTATTATCCAGGGATGACTTGTGGGAAGTTATCATAACAGAGAGACCACAGGATGATTATCAGGACTGGGACAGGAAAAACAGACGGGCACGGGCCACTATAAGCTTACTAGTAGAAGATGATCAGCTTATTCACATACGCAGTGAGAATACAGCGAAAGTCATGTGGGATGTACTGAAAAGAGTGCATGAGAGATCCAGTTTAAACAGCAAATTGTTTCTGCTGAGGAAACTCTACAAAATGAGGATTAGCAGAGAGCAGGACATGCAAGAGCATATACACACGTGGACAAAATTGTTGGTACCCCTCGTTTAATGAAAGAAAAACCCACAATGGTCACAGAAATAACTTGAATCTGACAAAAGTAATTTGCCAAACTACATGTTAACAAGCCACAAATCTTCTGGGAGAATGTCCTACGGACAGAAGAGACAAAAATCTAAATATTTGGCACATCAGCTCTATGTTCACAGATGGAAAAATGAAGCATATCTTGAAAAGAACACTGTCCCTACTGTGAAACATGGAGGAGGCTCTGTTATGTTCTGGGGCTGCTTTGCTGCATCTGGTACAGGGTGTCTTGAATCTGTGCAGGGTACAATGAAATCTCAAGACTATCAAGGGATTCTAGAGAGAAATGTGCTGCCCAGTGTCAGAAAACTTGGTCTCAGTCACAGGTCATGAGTCTTGCAACAGGATAATGACCCAAAACACACAGCTAAAAACAGCCAAGAATGGCTAAGAGGAAAACATTGGACTATTCTGAAGTGGCCTTCTATGAGCCCTGACCTAAATCCTATTGAGCATCTTTGGAAGGAGCTGAAACATGCCGTCTGGAAAAAGGCACCCTTCAAACCCGAGACAACTGCAGCAGTTTGCTCATGAGGAGTGGCCAAAATACCTGTTGTGAGGTGCAGAAGTCTCATTGACAGTTACAGGAATCTTTTGATTGCAGTGATTGTCTCAAAATCTTGTGCAACAAAATATTAAGTTAAGGGAACCATTATTTCTGTCCAGCCCTGTTTCATGAGTTTTCTTTTTTAAAAATTCTGTTGAAGCATGGTTGAAAAGCAATGTCTGACTTTTATTTGTTCATTTTCATAGAATTTTTATATATTATTACTTTTGTCAGATTCAAGTTATTTCTGTGACCATTGTGGGGTTTTCTTTCATTAAACGAGGGGTACCAACAATTTTGTCCACATGTGTAAATGCCATGCTGGAGGTGATCACACAACTCAGATCAGTCGGTGAGAATATAGCAGACAGTCACCCCGCAGCCATTTTATTATGCAGTTTACCTGACACATACACTGCACTGATCAATGCGCTGGTGACACGGCCTGAGACAGATCTGACACTAACATTCGGAAAGACCAGGCTCATATATCAGTATCAGCGAAGAAAGGAGTTTGCACATGATTATACAGAAACTCACTCCAAGACTTCTCTTAAAGCTACAGACACAAGGTCACACAGGAAGGAAAC
Source organism: Leptodactylus fallax (assembly GCA_947044405.1). Taxonomy (NCBI): domain Eukaryota; kingdom Metazoa; phylum Chordata; class Amphibia; order Anura; family Leptodactylidae; genus Leptodactylus; species Leptodactylus fallax. The sequence continues at coordinate 463,005 of CAMRHE010000568.1, read as the reverse complement.
CTGAGTGTGCTTTGGATGCCACAGACAAGGACACATAAAGGAAGACTGCACTATATGGAAAGTAGAGCAGATGAGGCAGCATCTCTCTTATACTAAGCAGAAAGTCAAAACCACAATTTCTGATTCAAGTGAAGGGAAGTGGAATGCCACATTTAAAGCGACAAGCAACCATAAATTGCAAGGCTGGTGCATTGACTCTGGAGCAACCAGTCACATGACAAGTGATAGAAGTTTTTTCACAGAACTTGATCTGAATAACAAAGAGACTATTTACCTCGCAGATGGGAGTAAAATATGTGCAGAAGGATATGGGCATGGAACCCTTGTATGCCCAAATGATGCGGGACACAATTTAGCAATACCAGTAAAAGATGTACTTTATGTTCCTGATCTAGAAGAAGGAATCTTATCTGTGAAGCGTCTGACAAGGAAAGGACTCACTGTAAAAGTCCAAGGTGACAAGTGTTCTATCCTAGAGGGCAAGCAGATGATAGCAAGTGCCAAGTTGGATGATCATCTATATCACCTCAACACAGTGAAGGAGCAGGTGAGACTATGCACATGTAGAGTCCCTCTGCTAGTGACATTCTTCAGCAAATAAACAGTTAATGTTGTCTTAGTTCAGACTGTGCTTTGGGATCAGATTACACTCAGAGCTATTCAGTGGAGAGACAGTGTAAAAACTACAGGACCCACGATCCAACGGGAGTGAGTTGGGGGAGGAGAGAAGAGAGGAAGTGAAGAGGCTTGGTTGTTCTTCTTGATCTAGAGGACATTTTGTTGATCACCTCACAAAGGACCTGTAAAGAACCTGCCTGTTAGCAGACACGTGCCCGGGCCGTGAGTACAAGTTACAGTTTGTGGACATTACTAGATAGCTGGATGAGAGACAGCACGGTGTGAGGCTGCCACCATTTCACTAAAGACACATGTTGGAATTGTAATGCAGTCAGCCATTTCAACTAAAGGAAAAAAACAGTGGCACATGCATGCAGGAGCCACACCAGATGCAGCCCCAGTTTTCAATTATAATTCTGCAGATTGGAGTGAAATACAGAGATAAATGCCAGTGATGTGAAGAGTATCTGTGGCAGTAAGGGGAACAAGTGAGAGACCGCAGCCTGAGGTTCCCCCAGCTGCCTGTAAGGAGAGAGACTACACCTAAAGCTCATCCGCACCTCTGCATGGTTATTTGTGATTCATTTGGGAGCCGCACAGTTGTGTATATATTGGACTCTTTTTTTGTTTTAGTGCTAGAGGACTATGGACACATTTTGTTCTCCTTAAACCTGTTTTTCCCTCACCTCAGACACAAGCTTCTGAGGGTATTCTGAACCAATTGGACCATAGAAGTGGAGTTATTGTGTGATTAGATGCATGCATGTGAACTAATAACATTACCTTAATGTCATCACTGGTGGTTAATTAGCCAATCATTTGATATTCTGTCATTTTATATTGCTACTTATACACTTTATAACTTGTTTTGAGAAATTTTACTAACCTGTTCCAATAAATGTTTTCTGCTGACAAAGGAAAATCGTGTCAGAAAGTTGGGGAATATTTGGGGTGTCACCAAGGCTCTAGGCAGGGGTTACATCCCATAATCAAATCAAGGCCCACCCATGGGTGTGCTACACACACATAAGCACAATGACTGTATACACGTGTGGAACAGGCGTTTAGGTCACAGACACCCAGAATGCATACAGGAACTACAAAAGAGGAATCTGACAAAGGATCTAACAGGATCCCCTTGTTCATTTATTGTTAAATGTGAATGTTGCATCAAATCCAAAGCTACAAGAGCAACACTTCCTAAAGTAAGTCACAACAGAGCTTCAAGACCTCTTGATCTAGTTCACAGTGATGTATGTGGTCCCCTAAACCCACCTACACCTGGAGGCAACAGGTACATAATGACTTTCATAGACGACTAAGATACACAGTCACTTACCTAATGCAACACAAGAGTGAAGTTTTTGACAAATTACAGGACTATGTAGTAAGGACAAGTAACAAGTTTCAGAGAAAACCTCTCATACTTCGGAGTGACAATGGAGGTGAATTCACAGGACATAAAATACAAGAATACGTAAAGCAGAATGGAATAGAGCATCAAAAGACAGTCCCCTACACACCAGAGCAAAACAGGGTAGCTGAAAGATAGAACAGAACTCTGACTGAAATGACAGACTCTGGATTACCACAAAAATATTGGGGTGAAGCAGCAATGACAGCCACTTATTTGCAAAACAGACTCTTCTCTAGAACAATTGAGAAAACTCCATATGAACTGTTGCACAATGAGAAACCGAGTGTAAAACATCTAAGAGTTTATGGATGCAAGGCGTTCATCTACATTGCAGAAGAAAAACGCACCAAACTTCAAAACAGAGCATTTGAAGGCGTCTTTGTTGGATACAGTGACAATGTTAAGGGTTACAGAATCCGAAATCCCAAAACTGACAAGGTTACCATTAGCAACAGTATAACATCTGTTGAAGATCTGAGAGACAACGTAATGACCGAGGAAGTAAGAACAGAAGAGAAAACTGACGCTGATCTGCCAACATCTGTAATTTCTGAACAAACAGTTGAAGTGAGCGCAGAATCCATCAGTAATGAAGAACAGACACAACCAAGCTCACACACAGAACCAATACGCTCGATGAGAGAGAATAAAGGTAAACCACCTGTACGTCTCTCATACAAGGCAAGCACTGCCAGTGCTAATGAACCTGCAACTTGGAAAGACATATCTCAGCTTTCAGAAGGGGAAGCCAGTAAATGGATAAAGGCTGCAAAGGAAGAGATAAAATCCATGCATGACACTAAAACATGGACACTTACAGAACTACCACCTGGAAGGAAATCCATAGGTTGTAAATGGACTTTCAAAGTAAAATACAATGCAGATGGTACAGTGGAGCGATACAAAGCAAGGCTCGTAGCCAAGGGATATTATCAAAAATATGGAGAGGACTATGATGAGACATTTGCGCCAGTAGTCAAACATGCTACAATAAGAACTTTGATGACAATAGCCGCAATAAGGAAAATGCAAGTAAGACACTTTGATGTAAAAACAGCGTTTCTACATGGCAAGTTAGCAGAAGATATCTACATGGAACAACCACCAGGATTCAAAGATGAGCAAAGACCAGACCTAGTATGCAAACTACAGAGGAGTATATACAGTGCTGGCCAAAAGTATTGGCACCCCTGCAATTCTGTCAGATAATACTCAATTTCTTCCAGAAAATGATTGCAATCACAAATGCTTTTGTAATAATACCTTCATTTAATTTGTCGTCAATGGAAAACCACGAAAAGAATTGTCAAAAAGCCAAATTGGATATAATTCCACACCAAACATAAAAAGGGGGTGGACAAAAGTATTGGCACCCTTTGAAAAATCAGGTGATGCTTCTCTAATTTGTGTAATTAACAGCACCTGTTACTTACCTGTGGCACATAACAGGTGGTGGCAATAACTAAATCACACTTGCAGCCAGTTGAATGGATTAAGTTGACTCACCTCTGTCCTGTGTCCTTGTGTGTACCACTTGAGCTGGAGAAAGAAAGGACCAAAGACTGTCTGGGCTTGGAGAAATTGTGAGGAGTGGTCTGGCTCGTCCTCTCCAGCCTGTGTTCGCAGTGTCTACCATGCGCAGTGTCATCAAGAAGTTTAAAGCCCATGGCACTGTGGCTAACCTCCCTAGATGTGGACGGAAAAGAAAAATTGACGAGAGATTTCAACGAAAGATTGTGCGGATGGTGGCTAAAGAACCTCGACTAACATCCAAACAAGTTCTAGCTGCCCTGCAGTCCGAGGGTACAACAGTGTCAACCCGTACTATCCGTCGGCATCTGAATGAAAAGGGACTCTATGGTAGGATACCCAGGAAGACCCCACTTCTGACCCAGAGACATAAAAAAGCCAGGCTGGAGTTTGCCAAAACTTACCTGAGAAAGCCAAAAACTTTTTGGAAGAATGTTCTCTGGTCAGATGAGACAAAAGTAGAGCTTTTTGGGAAAAGGCATCAACATAGAGTTTACAGGGAAAAAAAAGGGCCTTCAAAGAAAAGAACACGGTCCCTACAGTCAAACATGGCGGCGGTTCCCTGACGTTTTGGGGCTGTTTTGCTGCCTCTGGCACTGGACTGCTTGACCGTGTGCATGGCATTATGAAGTCTGAAGACTACCAACAAATTTTGCAGCATAATGTAGGGCCCAGTGTGAGAAAGCTGGGTCTCCCTCAGAGGTCATGGGTCTTCCAGCAGGACAATGACCCAAAACACACTTCAAAAAGCACTAGAAAATGGTTTGAGAGAAAGCACTGGAGACTTCTAAAGTGGCCAGCAATGAGTCCAGACCTGAATCCCATAGAACACCTGTGGAGAGATCTCAAAATGGCAGTTTGGAGAAGGCACCCTTCAAATCTCAGGGACCTGGAGAAATTTGCCAAAGAAGAATGGTCTAAAATACCAGCAGAGCATTGTAAGAAACTCAATGATGGTTACCGGAAGCGGTTGTTCGCAGTTATTTTGTCTAAAGGTTGTGCTACCAAGTATTAGGCTAAGGGTGCCAATACTTTTGTCCGGCCCATTTTTGGAGTTTTGTGTAAAATGATCAATGATTTGACTTTTTTTTCATTCTCTTTTGTGTTTTTTCATTGCAAGCAAAATAAATGAAGATATTATTACCAAAGCATTTGTGATTGCAATCATTTTCTGGAAGAAATTGAGTATTTTCTGACAGAATTGCAGTGGTGCCAATACTTTTGGCCAGCAAAGTATTGTCTAAAGCAAGCCGCCAGAGCATGGAATATGAGAATAAATGAAGTGCTTACACAGGAGGACTTTCAGAGGAATAAAGCAGACCCCTGTTTATACACAAAGAAATTGGCAGACAGGTGGATCTACTGTATGTACTCATTTATGTGGACGATATTCTGATTTGTTTCAAGCAAGAAGGGGATGAAGGAGAAATACTCCAAACCCTAAATCAGCACTTTGAGACCAAAGATCTTGGCAAAGTAAATAATTATCTTGACATTCAGATTGAGAGAGAGGAAGATGGCAGCTTCCTTCTGAACCAAAAGCACAAAATACAAGAGATAATTGAGACATTTGGAATGGAAGACACAAAACCAGTAAAATCTAACATGGAAACCAACTGCCTGAAGAAGATAGACAGCCAAGACACAGCACTACCAACTAACACTCAGTACAGGAAAGCAATAGGAAAATTGCTGTACATTAGCACCGCTACAAGGCCTGACATTGCAGCAGCAGTCGGAATCCTATGTAGAAAGACTTCAACACTACTAGGGACTTTACACTACAAGCTAAAGTTACTAGCAAGTGACGAAAGCACCCTGACAGGATATGTGGATGCCGATTGGGTCGGAGATACCAGTGACAGAAAATCTACAAGTGGGTACCTGTTTCTTCTATCAGGAGGCGCTATCTGTTGGACTAGTAGAAAGCAACTTTCTGTTACACTATCATCTACTGAAGCAGAGTATGTTGCAGCAGCACAGGCAAGTCAAGAAGTCATATGGTTGAGACAACTATTAAAAGACTTGGGTCAACCACAGATGAAAGCAACGAGAATCTTTGAGGACAATCAAGGATGTCTTGCACTTGTGCAGATGGAAAGAGTTAGCTCGAGAACCAAGCATATTGATGTTAAGATCCACTTTCTGAGGGATCTTCAAGAACAGGGATTTCTTGAGTTACTTTATTGCCCGACTGAGTATATGACAGCAGATATCCTTACCAAGCCCCTGACCGCTGAAAGACACTCAAGGCTTACAAAGAAGATGGGCCTAACAGACTAAGTCTTAGCTGTTAAGAAGGGGTGTTGGAGATATGCAACAGCCAGCTTCGTCTCTATATTTGCTGGATTGACTACAGTTCATATTTATGACACTAGATGTAGCTGTTACTAAATGTTTATCTGTAGACACTCTGTACTTTGTTGTTTTGATGCTGTTGATATATACTTCCTGTATTTTTAGTGTGTGCTGAACTAGATCTGTTATTCACCATGTGAGGTGGACCTTCTCTTACTGCATTCATGTTCCAATAAAATCTGTTCCTGTTATATACAAATGTCTATCTGGTTTTGACACATCCAGCAATCACACTCTGCAACAGGGAGATGGGAGAAAGTTCCACAAAGTCAACTATCACTGCAGTCCTCCACCAGTCGGGGCTTTATGGCAGAGTGACCCGAAGGAAGCCTCTCCTCAGTGCAAGACATATGAAAGCCAGCAGAGAGTTTGCCAAAAAACACATGAAGGACTCCCAGACTATGAGACATAAGATTTTCTGGTCTGATGAGATGAAGATTGAACTTTTTGGCGTTAATTCTAAGCTGTATGTGTGGAGAAAACCAGGAATTGCTCATCACCTGCCCAATACAATCCCAACAGTGAAACATGGTGGTGGCAGCATCATGCTATGGGGGTGTTTTTCAGCTGCAGGGACAGGTCGACTGGTTGCAATAGAAGAAAAGATGAATGCGGCCAAGTACAGAGATATCCTGGAAGAAAACCTTTTCCAGAGTGCTCTGGACCTCAGACTGGGCCGAAGTTTTACCTTCCAACAAGACAATGACCCTAAGCACACAGCTAAAATAACAAAGGAGTGGCTTCAGAACAACTCTGTGACCATTCTTGACTGGCCCAGCCAGAGCCCTGACCTCAACCTGATTGAGCATCTCTGGAGAGACCTGAAAATGGCTGTCCACCAACGTTCACCATCCAACCTGACGGAACTGGAGAGGATCTGCAAGAAAGAATGGCAGAGGATCCCCAAATCCAGATATGAAAAACTTGTTGCATCATTCCCAAGAAGACTCATGGCTGTACTAGCTCAAAAGGAAGGGGCTTCTACTCAATACTGAGCAAAGGGTCTGAATACTTATGACCATGTGATATTTCAGTTTTTCTTTTTTAATAAATTTGCAAAAATATCTACATTTCTGTTTTTTTCTGTCAAGATGGGGTGCTGAGTGTACATTAATGAGAAATAAAATGAACTTTTTTGCTTTTAGCAAATGGCTGCAATGAAACAAAGTGAAAAATTTAAAGGGGTCTGAATACTTTCCGTACCCACTGTATAGCTTTTTTTTTAGCATAGTACGTATGGAGCTGTGTAAAGTGTCTTTTTATGCAGTGAAAGTGTGTGACTAAGGCCCCACATAGCAAGACGCAGAAAAAAAAACGTTGCGGAAAGGCATAGTTTTTTTCCCCAGCATTTTTCATTGCATTTTCGCTCAGTTTTCCCTATCTATGTTTAGCCTTAGCCTAAGGCTGAGGCCCCACGTTGCGGAAACTCAGCTTTTTTTTGTTGCAGATTTTGCTTCTTTTTTTGAGCCAAAGCCAGGAGTGGACTGAACAGAAGGGGGAAGTATAAGAAATTTCTAGATATTCCCCATTCCTTTTGTAGTCATTCTTGGCTAAGGATAAAACAACCGCAGCAAAATCTGCAGCAAAAAAAGCTGCATTTCTGCAATGTGGGGCCTCAGTCCAAGGCTCCATGCTGCAGAAACGCAGTATTTTTGGCCTGTTCAGAAACACAGTGGAAAAAACACTGCATTTTACAGTCCCAGCAAAATCTCATCCCCACATTGCAAAAAAAAAAACTTAATTTTTAAAAAATGCAACATGGTCATTGTACCAGTGAAACTGCTGTATTTTCCCCATACATTTACACTGGAGGAGGCATTGTTTTTTTTTAGTTACGATTTACTATGTGGGGTCTTAGTCTAAAGCTAGGTACACACAAATGATGGTGAAAAAGGTCCATTTTCACAGCCGTATGCACCCAAGGGGCACCCAGTTTGATAGATCCCTCATACATTGCAGTGTTTGGAGGGATCCATAAAAACGGACAAAAATAGAGCATGTTACAATGGACCGTCAAAATATTGGTTATGTGAATAGCCCCTATTCACACGAATGAATATTAATTCAGCCGTGGGATGGCCTTTAACCACTTCCGGACCGCCCATAGACTACACACGTGGACAAAATTGTTGGTACCCCACGTTTAATGAAAGAAAAACTCACAATGGTCACAGAAATAACTTGAATCTGACAAAAGTAAGAATATATAAAAATTCTATGAAAATGAATAAATGAAAGTCAGACATTGCTTTACAACCATGCTTCAACAGAATTTTTAAAAAAAGAAAACTCATGAAACAGGCCTGGACAGAAATGATGGTTCCCTTAACTTAATATTTTGTTGCACAACCTTTTGAGGCAATCCCTGCAATCAAACCATTCCTGTAACTGTCAATGAGACTTCTGCACCTCTCAGCAGGTATTTTGGCCACTCCTCATGAGCAAACTGCTCCAGTTGTCTCAGGTTTGAAGGGTGCCTTTTCTAGACAGCATGTTTCAGCTCCTTCCAAAGATGCTCAATAGGATTTAGGTCAGGGCTCATAGAAGGCCACTTCAGTATAGTCCAATGTTTTCCTCTTAGCCATTCTTGGGTGTTTTTAGCTGTGTGTTTTGGGTCATTATCCTGTTGCAAGACACATGACCTGCGACTGAGACCAAGCTTTCTGACACTGGGCAGCACATTTCTCTCTAGAATCCCTTGATAATCTTGAGATTTCATTGTACCCTGCACAGATTAAAGACACCCTGTGCCAGATGCAGCAAAGCAGCCCCAGAACATAACAGAGCCTCCTCCATGTTTCACAGTAGGGACAGTGTTCTTTTCAAGATATGCTTCATTTTTCCGTCTGTGAACATAGAGCTGATGTGCCTTGCCAAAAATTTCGATTTTTGTCTCATCTGTCCATAGGACATTCTCCCAGAAGCTTTGTGGCTTGTCAACATGTAGTTTGGCAAATTCCAGTTTTGTCAGATTCAAGTTATTTCTGTGACCATTGTGGGTTTTTAAACAAGGGGTACCAACAATTTTGTGCACGTCTGTATATATGTCTGGGCAGTCCCTCTCTTGTTCTGTGAGGACGTACCGACGACACAGGGGGTTGTGGACAACTGCAAGTTTAGCAAGGGAAGAAAATGACTGTAAGGCTATGGCCCCACGTTGCAGAAATGCAGCTTTTTTTGTTGCAGATTTTGCTGTGATATTTTGAGCTAAGGCCAGAAGTGGAATTAGGATTTGGCTTTGGCTCAAAACACTGCAGCAAAATCTGCAACAAAAAAAGCTGCGTGGAGCGGTAGCCTAAGGCTGTTTTGTTAATAAAACTGATGTTTTCAGTTCTCAGTTGAGCTGTGGCCCACTTAACCTCAGTGGACCCCGGCATCTGCCCATGTTAGCCAGGTGCTGACACTGGTCCTGCCCTCAATAGAGGGATCCATGAAAACAGGTGCCCCAACAATGCAAACACTAAAGGGATATTTTTTACGGCCATTTTGCACCTTGGTCGTCTGAATAGAGTCAAAGGCTAGGACCACACTAAAACCACAGAAAATCTTTTCCAAAAAAAGCAACAAAAACTCAGTGACCCAGATTCACTGATAGCAAGTGTAAATTTAGTCAGTAGACAGGTAGTCTGAAAATATTCTAGATTTATCCCAGTGACTGATGCTGGATGATAAATCTGGTGTATTTGTACACTGTCTAGTCTAAATTTATACCACCTATTTGTTGGCTTACTTTGAGCAAGAATTTTTTGCCAAAATGGAGCATTTTGTTACATGTTAGGCTCCCTTTTCTGGGAAACCAAACCCGCATGTCTAGCAAGTTAGAAGAATTGTATCTCAAACTGGATGCACCATGATGTGCCAAGACGAGCCAAAGATATGACTAAGATGTACCACATTTATGACATATATAAGTCTGGTTGTGATAGTAAACCTGCCCTGATGTGTGTCTGTGGCCTTAGACACTTTTTTTTTGCCTTGTGAGACAAAGAGGTGGAGCTTAATTGAAAAAGAGTGGGGATTGCCAGTAAAGGACTGGAGATAAAGGCTGAGGCCCCACATTGTGGAAATGCAGCTTTTTTGGTTGCAGATTTTGCTGCGTATTTTTGAGCTGAAAAAACTGAAAGCAACATGCAGAAAAAAAAGAGCAAAGAGACCATAGGAGGATGGGAGCAGGGACTGAGTCATTATTCTGACCTGAGAGCAGGTCTGTAACCTAGACAACCAGCTGTAAACACAGGAGAGAGATCTAGCTGTATCTGGAAAACAGAGCAAGATAGATAAAGCAATGTATTGGGTAAAACACTTTAGTTAGCTTAACCCCTTCCCGCCGGAGGAATTTTTCGATTTTCGTTTTTGATCCCCCCCTTCCAAACCCCATAACTTTTATATTTTTCCGTTCTCAGAGCCATATGAGGTCTTAATGTTTGTGGGACAAATTGCTCTTCATGATGCTACCATTTATTATTCTGTGCAATGTACTGGGAATCTGGAAAAAAATTCAGAATGGGGTGGATTTGAAAAAAAAAGGGAATTTGTGTGACTTTCTTACAGGCTTTGTTTTTTACGGCGTTCACTTTGCAGCCAAAATGACATGTTACCTGTATTCTATGTTTCGGTATGATTCGGGGGATACCAAATTTACATGGTTTTATTTACATTTTATCCCCTTAACAAAAATCTAAAACTGCAAAAAAATATTTTTCTAAAAGTTGCCATATTCTGACACCCTTAACTTTTTTATACTTCCGTGTACGGGGTTGCATAGGGCGTCTTTTTTGCAGGGCCAGGTGTACTTTTTAGTTATACCATTTTGGGAAATTGCTATTGCTTTGATCACTTTTTATTCAAATTTTTTATCGGAGGTGAAACAGTGCGGTTTAGCACTTTTGATTTTTTTTTCCCACTACGGCATTTACCGTATGAGAAAAATATTTTTATAGATTTGTAGACTGGGTGTTTTCGGACACAGGGATACCTAATGTGCATGTGTTTCACAGTATTTAAGTACTTTTATATGTGTTCTAGGGAAAGGGGGGGTGATTTGAATTTTTAATATTTTTTTTATTTTTTTTTTTACTTTTTCTTTATTTCTTTTTTTGCATTTATTAGACCCCCCTGTTAGACCCTTGATCACTAATGCAATGCATTGCAATGCATTGCAGAATGACGACACTTCTGCATAGAGCAGCCTGCAGTAGAAATTAATGAGAGACAGGCCTAGGAGCCTTCAAAAGGCTCCCACCTGTCATAGTAACGGGACACTGGCTCTGGAGCTGGCTCTGGGTGCCGGCAATCCCCGGAAAACTGACAGTGCACAGACGCCGCCGGCAAAATGGTGCCTTGGTCAGCTTTGACTAAGGAGCTGGTGGGTTAATGCCCGCGATCAGTGTGGGCACTGATCATGGGCATAAGTGCCGGGTGTCTGCTGTATAATTTAGCAGAAACCTGGCTTGGGAGCTGAGCGGCCACCATATTTAAATACCCGACATTCGCTGTACTATTACAGTGGATGTCGGGAAGGGGCTAAACTACAAGCCTGAATATGATCCTTGAGATAGGAATATCCCTTTAGGATGTGACCATATGTGCCACAAATGAGCTAAATGTCTGGTGCAAATTTTTGGTGCAAAGTAAGCCAACTAATAAGTGCTATAAACTTAGACTACACTGTTTAAAGATACATCAAGAGCTAATATATCATGCCTTGTACACCAATTTTCTGTTGTTCATTGTGTGACAAAAGTTGCAACATTTGGCGCACTCCACTTTTATGCAAAAATATTGTGATTTTTGGTTATTTTCTGCCATGCTTGCCACTATTGTCAAATGTTAGTAGCATGGGGATCAAGGCAAGCTGTAATGCCTCAGCCCAACAGATTTACTATAATTTATGAAAAATGGCGCGAGGTATAGCTGAAATCTTTGAAAGTTACTGGCAGGCTCTTACTTATCAGCCCCTAAATGTAAAAACCAGCATGAACCTCTGTGGTAAATCTGATGAATATTTGGAATGTCATCGCTGCCTAAAAATTAGTCAAGATTAGTAAATCTGCCCCAGTGTTTTCTTACATTCACTTGTAGAGCTCTATCATTTTTCACAGCTGAGGGTTTGTTTCAGTGCATGTAGAGTAGACAATTTACTGTGAAGTAGACTAAATAGCAAAATTTGGATTGATTCAATATACAGTATAATTTACAATATTGTTACAACAATCACTTTTGGGATCCGCAGCTCACAGAGGATTGACGAGACTGAATATATAACTAGACTGGATACACTGGGGCAGTTTTATTTATACTGGCTGAAGCAAAGACAGCTTAAATTTAGTTTTTTTCCTGTTTTTTTTCCTGGCTGGAGATCCATCATGTCAATGCAAGTCTATGGGTCTGTGAAGAAAAAAAGGCGCAAAGACACTGACACACATAGAAATACTTGTGAAAAACACGTGAAAGACGTATCACCCAAGGACAGCACATAAACAAGGATCAGTGTCCACGGTTAACACGGACATCACACATTCTCAAAATGCGAATGTGTGAATAAACCCTTAAATTGAAGATGAGCCACATATACTGTATTTTTTTGGACTATAAGATGCAATTTTTAGCAATGAAAACCCTTTCTGAAAAGCATTATACTGTTTGGTGGGCACTAATGCCGTATTATTTCACATCCCACAGTATAGTTCCCACCACACTATATAATGCCACTTTAGTTCCCACCACACAGTATAATGTTCCATTAGTGCTTGCCACACTGTATAATGCTCCATTAGTTCACCCATATACAGTGCCTTGCAAAAGTATTCATACCCCTTGATCTTTTTCACATTTCTCACCTTACAACCACAAACTTAAATGCATTTTATTGAGATTTTAAGTGATAGATCAACATAAAGTAGCAGATAATTGTGAAGTGGAAGGAAAATGATACATGGTATTCAGCCCCCCTATATCAATACTTTGTAGAGCCACCTTTCGCTGCAATTACAGATATGTCTCTACCAGCTTTGCACATCTAGAGACTGAGATTTTTGCCCATTCTTCATTGCAAAATAGCTCAAGCTCAGCCAGATTGGATGGAGAGCGTCTGTGAACAGAAATTTTCATTTCTTGCCACAGATGCTCAATGGGATTTAGGTCTAGACTGTGACTGGGCCATTCTAACACATGAATATTCTTTGACCTAAACCATTCCACTGTAGCTCTGGCTGTATTTTTGGGGTCATTGTCTTGCTGGAAGGTGAATCTCCTTCCCAGTCTCAAGTCTTTTGCAGACTCTAACAGGTTTTCTTCTAGGATTGCCCTGTATTTAGCTCCATCCATCTTCCCATCAACTCTGACCAGCTTCACTGTCCCTGCTGAAGAAAAGCCTCCCCCCAGCATGATGCTGCCCCCGCCATGTGTCACAGCGGGGATGGTGTGTTCAGTGGGATGGGCAGTGTTACTTTTCCACCACACATAGTACTTTGCATTTAGGCGAAAAAGTTCAGCTTTGGTCTCATCTGACCAGAACACCTTCTTCCATATGTTTGCTGTGTCCCCTATATGGCTTGTGGCAAACTGCAAACGAGTCTTCTTATTTCTTTCTTTCAACAATGGTTTTCTTCTTGCCACTCTTCCATAAAGGCCAGATTTGTGGACAGATTCTCCCACCTGAGCTGTGGATTTCTGCAGCTCCTCCAGAGTGACCAAGGGCCTCTTGGCTGCTTCTCTGACCAGTGCTCTCTGTGTTCGATCTGTTAGTTTAGGTGGACAGCCATTTCTTGGTAGGTTTGCAGTTGTAGAATACTTTTTCCATTATTGGCTGATGGATTGAACAGTGCTTCTTGGGATGCTCAAAGCTTTGGATATGTTTTTATAACCTAACCCTGCTTTAACCCCTTCAGGTCTGAGCCCAAAAGTGCGTTAAAGACCAGGCCTCATTTTTCAAAACTGACATATGTCACTTTATATGGCAATAACTTTAAGACGCTTTAACTTGCACAAGTGATTTTGAGACTGTTTTTTGTGAGACATTGTACTTCATGTTAGTGTTAAACATTGATCAATATTTTTGTATTTATTTATAAAAAAAATAGGAAATTTGATGGAAATTTGGAAAAAAAACAATCGCAATTTTCAAAATGTGAAATGCTCTGCTTTTCAAACAGATAGTCATACCACCCAAATAAGTTAATAAATATTATCTTTTTTTTATATGTCCCACTAGGACACCTGAATCGCTGATTCAGCACTATAGACTGCAATACACGTGTATTGCAGTCTATACAGGAATTCAGCCTATGTAGACATAGACTGATTTCCAGAGGTCCCGGCAGGATCAACCAGGTAGTGGGGGCTTCAGGCAGCCTGGGGTCACTGGCCAGACCCCCGGGCTGCATATTATAGATATCAGCACCCCCCGATCTCGCCGCGGGGGGTGCCGGGGTCGGCAACATGGCGGAACCCCTTGGATGCCGCGGTCATGTTTGACCGCGGCATCCAAGGGGTTAAAATCCCCGATCGGCGCTCAGCACCGATCGGAGGTTAAGGAGCAGGGTGTTAGCTGTCAGTTACAGCTAACACCCGCTCCCGATGCCGCCCGCGGCACTCAGTGCCGCTAGCAAACACTTAAAATGCCGCGGTCGCTATTGACCGCGGCATCTTAAGGGTTAAACAGCGGGGATCGGTGTTATCACTGGTCCCCGCTGTTGCAGCGGGAGCCTGGCTGTCAAATACAGCCGGGCTCCAACGGTGATCGCACGGGCTCTGCTTCTGAGTCCACTCGATCACCGTCACGTACCTGTACGTGGGGATGCGGTAACTAACCACATTCTCCCACGTACATGTACGTGAGAATGCGTGAAGGGGTTAAACTTCTCCATAACTTTATCTCTGACCTGTCTGGTGAGTTCCTTGGTCTTCATGATGCTGTTTGTTCACTAGTGTTCTCTAACAAACCACTGAGGCCTTCCCAGAACAGGTGTAGTTATAATGAGACTAAATTACACACAGCTGGACTCTATTAAATAATTGACTTCTGAAGGCCATTGATTGCACTGGAGTTTCAGAGTACAGGGGGCTGAATACTTTTGCACTTCACACTTTTCAGATTTTTATTTGATTAAAATTTTGAAAACCATGTATCATTTTCCTTGTACTTCACAATTATCTGATACTTTGTGTTGGTCTATCACTTAAAATTTCATTAAAATATATTTAAGTTTGTGGTTTTAAGGTGACAAAATGTGAAAAAGTTCAAGGGGTATGAATACTTTTGAAAGCAACTGTAGTATAATACTCTATTGACTTCTCCATTAGTGCCTGTCAAACAGTATACTGCTCCATTATAATGTATGGAGGCACCAATAGGACATTATACCACATGGAGGCCACTAATGGGGCTTTTTGTGTATATTTCCCTTGTGAGCAGCAGAAGAAGACTGTTAGCTAATAACCCTCTTTATTAGAGATGGGTGAACCACTTCATCACAAGCCAGGTTCAGCCCGAATATCCCAAATTGCTCTGAAACCAAACAATTGCGGATTCAACACTGACAATCTAAAATGGCCTGCGAAATATGCATTGCGGTAAATTATTATACACTGGACTCTCTTCAGATACCAGAGTATAATAGGTGGAGGCCCAGGAGAGTTGAAAAAAATATATTAAAAAAAAAAAAATTACACCCCCCCTACCTCGCTTCTTCTGGACCTGCTTACAGCATACAGCACTCTTCTGGTGACATCATGTTTAGGGGGTCCTGGCTGAGGTCTATGATTGGGCCACAGCAGTCATATGGGCACACAGAACATCACAACATCATGCTGAGAAGGTGAGTATAGATGCTTTTTTTAATTTTTTACACCTATCCTGGGCCTCCACCTATTATACTCTGGGGTCTGTAGAGTGATATTGACCCCTCTACTCAATTTGTCCACCTTGGAAGGTTAAATTAATACGAAATGTTTTTTTCCTAATTTTTATTGCCTAAACCAGGGGTGCGTTTTACAGTCAGAGATGTCCTATTGTCTGAAAAATACGGTATTTAAAAAAAAAATTTACTCTTTGACGAATTTGGTGCATCTGGACATGTTTGACTCTCTCTTTGTGCCTCCTCTTTACATCAGTATTTTGGGCCAAAAAACTGGCACATGCCATTAATAAATCTGTCACATTTTACGACTCAAAAAAGTCATCTCCCCTTTTCTGGACACTTTTCAAAAGTGTCTATAAAGGCACAAAAAGAGCCTAAGGCTAAGGCCCCATGTTGCGAGGTGCAGCCAAAAAGTGCTGCGGGAAAAACCGCAGCGGAAACGCATCACATTTTTTTCTTGCAGCGCTTTTCCCCGTATCGCTTTTTACAGAAAGTCTTTCTGCCCTTATTATACCTTCATGGAAAACGCCAGCGTTTCTATAGGTATAATTGACATTCTGCGATTTACAAAAACGTAACGGTTTTTGAAATCGTAGCATGTCCACTGCGGATATTTTTCTGCAATATGTGGATGTGATTAGCCAGAATCCTATACACTTTGCAGGTACTGTAAAACATAGCATTTTTTGCTGCGGCGTTTCCACTGCGGCAAAATTTTGGTGTTTATGCTACGTGGAGCCCTGGCCTAAAACAGGTAATTGTGACAGTTTTTAGACACTTTACAAGGCAGAAAACTGTCACAGTGACATTTTGAACCATTCCTAATATTTTGGGCTCTGACAGCAGAGACGCTATGTGGATTAGGAGGTTCCAGTTTCTTAATAATTTGGGCGCACCACAGGAGGTCCCATGTGCCAGAAATGAAATGTTCAGCATTCAGGAACTAGATTTCTGGTATAGCTCACACGTTTTCGGGCATGAGTTAGAATAAATCAGATGGGCAGAGGCACCCCACCCTGGCCCGCTTTGATCCCTTCACACTCCACCAACGTTGTTGTTTTTTTTGTTTTTTTCATAAAAGTGTTGCAGAAGATGAAAAACAGTGTGCAGGACCTTCTCCATACACTATATAGTTACGGCACCGGACGCTGCCAAATACAGCTGAATAACGTAGAAGCTGGGTATCAGACACCCCTCTATCTGATACTGATGACCTATCCCAGTGCAGAGCTGTGTCGAGCCTTTCCATCACCCAGGGCAAAGGTTCGGTTCACTGTCCTTACCCTGTATCTATATATATAAAAGTGGATTGTTGGCGCCACCTCATGCACATGCCCTGGTCGCCCCACCCTGGCTATGCTTCTGCCCAGAATATATTAAAAATGTACAGAATTATTCATTATTAAGCTTTATTATATACAACTTATCATGTTACAAATATTTTTTAGCCAAAAACTTTTTTCTGAGAAAATGGGGCCAATTTATCACTAGTGATTTTTTTTATCAAATTTATCAAAATGTCTCATCATGGTTCATAAGCTTCTCATTGTTCTTTAGGTGGGGGGGCGTCAAAGTTCACTGAGGATTTTTGGTGCATTTTTTAAGCTGATTTAGAAGTGGGGTGTGCTTGCGCCAAAATTTAACTGGGGTTATTAACACTAGCCTTTACGGCCCCTGAGCTGGTGCAGGGTGTGCCTCATATATGACAATGCGCACACCTAATAAATAACCCTCCATGGCCGTTTGGAGGGAAATGTATATCGGCTTGGCGTACATTTCCCACATAATTTACATTGATTTTTGATGTAAATGACAATAAATCTGGCAGGGCCGATGGCTCCCCACCACTGCAAACCCACACCACACCCCCTTTTTGATAATGTGGCGAGGGTGGCGCAGAAATGAAAAAAGTCACAATTTTAAGCGCAAAAATCATATTTGCACAAAAAATTGTAAAGCTAGATGCACATGACCAAAATGTAAAACGGCCGTGAAAAACATCCATTTTTCACAGCCATCTTGTACCCTAGAGGCAGCCATTTTCATGGTCCCATATACATTTCAGAGTATGGAGGGATCTGTGAAAACAGCCAAAAATAGGACATGACATGATAACGGACCATCAAAGTAACGATCATGTAAATAGCCCCCATTCACTGACTGTGAAAATTCATGTGAGTATATCCTGACTCTAGTGCCTTGTGCAGAAAACTGGCATACAAGGCATAATAAGTCACTATGAAAATGGTGCATGGTGCGAGGTATAAAAGTCGCAAACAGCGCTGAAACGCAATTCAGGTGCAAAATGAATAATAAATCACCCAAACATCTTAAATCTTCTACATTTGACAAACCACGGCACAATCAATACTCACCCGCGGGTGGGGGAAGCTGGCACCATGGGGTAATTACGGGGCTCTACCTAATGCAATGTGTCAATATTTACCAGTCTTGTAACTTACATTATGGAACTGATTCCTTGTCAAAAAAGAAACTGCCATGTCTGAGCCCTTGAGTCCAATGTACACATGTGGATTAAGTATATTTACCTAGAAACTAAAAGAACGAGACAACGTTACCGCAACATATAAAGGCAACATGCTTAATAAATGACCAACACATTGTTACTACAACATAAAGCAGCCAGGAGTGCAACAAGATTTCTGCTGTGATGTTTTGCACCACGTGGGGCTCCGGCTTTAGGCCGAGGACCCACATTGCTGGAAAGGCAGCTTTTTTTTTTTGCAGATTTTCTTGTGTTTTTTTGAGCCAAAGCCAGGAGAGGATTGAGCAGGGAGAAGTATAAGAACTTCCTATATATTTCTCATTCCTTTTGTAGCCATTCTTGGCTTTGGCTCAAAAAAACGCAACAAAATCTGCAAGAAAAAAAACTGCGTTTCCGCAACGTGGGGCCTCAGCCTTAAAGGGGTTTCCTAGCCTCAAATCGATTTTTCATACTGATGACTTTTCCACAGGATGCCCACGGCGCGAAACACAGCTATAATACGAAGTTGAAAAAAATTGCAGCGAAAATGCCCAACATGCATTCAAAACTGGCATTTTTTTGGCTTTCTCTTTAGACAAAAAAAAAAGGCTTGCAAAACCCATGTGTGAAGGTAACCTAATACAAGTGAGTCATCCTAGCACAGGTTTTGTTTCTGTTTTAGGCTAAGGCCCCACGTTGCGGAAACGCAGTGCAAAAAAATGCTGCATTTTACAGTACCAGCAAAATGAATGAGATTTTAATCTCATTTTTCACATTGTGGAAAAAAAAAAACTGGAAAAGCTGCAAAATACATAGCATGATAATTTTAGCTGCGGAATCGCAAGCGTTTTCCCTATATATCTAATAGAGGAACAAAAAACGCAGAGAAAAATGCTGCAGAAAAAACTAAACACATTTTGCTGCGTTTTATCCTCAGCGTTTTTTATCTGCGTTTCGATACGTGGGGCTTTAGACTTAGGCCATATTCACATGTCTGTACCTGGGTGGTGCGCTGTCTGTGGTTGATCCGTTAGGGGACGTTCACATTACCGTCTGGATTCCGTTAGGAAAGTGTCCATTAAAAAAAAAACAAAAAGCCTACAATAATGGACACAAACGGACAGTAACTGATGCCTAAGTGTCCGTTTTTTTTTTACGTATCTGTTAAACAGATGTTACAGTTACTGTCTGTTACCCATAGACTTTAATATTAAAAAATAACAGACGCTTGACGTCCATCATTAAACCGTTTTTTTTTATTGGACAGAAAACTCCTGCATGTCGGATTTTTTGTCTGCCAAAAAAAACGGACATGTGACAGACTTGGTGTATAACGAACGGACACTAACGGTCACTAATGGACACAAGATAAAATCCGATTGAAATTAATAGAAATTTTAACGAATTTCTGATGGTTCTGCTAGTGTCCGTTGCTCTTGTCCGTTACAAGATTTTAGCAACACTACTGACGGTCACCAGCGGTAGTGTGAATGACCCCTTATTCATGTCCAATATATTTTTTTCAAATTTCCTATATTTTACAATGTCTGTAGTCCCCTGAAAAACAGACAGCACATACATAGCATCGGACCCATAGACTTTAATAGAACTCAATGGGCCTCAAAAAGGACCAAAATAGAACATGTCTATTCTGCTTTTCAACAAAGAAAACAAACAGAGGTCTGAAGAAATGGGTCCGCATGTCATGAGTGATTACCAGGCAGCTCACACATCAACAAAGTGCCACAGTGTGAATAAGGCTTTAGTCTTTAAGAGTTGAGACACCTAATTTGCGAGTCATTTTACCTTTGACAATGTCATAGAGTAGTGGTACAGTGGGAATGGCAATGTCCAGTTGTCAATCTATTTATATATTTCCAGGAGGGATAACAAAGTAACACAACAACTCAGAGTTCTAAGGAAAATTGCTCCACCATTGCTATTTCATAGGGAATACAAGTACTAGCTAAAACAGACATGTCAGGGGTGGCGAGAGGATTTTTTAAATATGACGCAGCTGTTCTTAAATTCACAAGCACACTTACAGATGTAGCAGAGTTAACCCAAATTGTTTAAACTGCTGCAGGCTAAGGCCCCACATGGGAAAAAAAAGCGCTGCGGGAAAAATCGCGGCAGCAACACATTGTGGTTTTTCCTGCAGCGCTTTGGACAGAAAGTTCACAGAGGTTTCCTCTGCGAACTTTCTGCTTCAATTATAGCTATAGGGAAACCGTTGGCGTTTCCATAGGTATAATTGACATGCTGCAATTTCCAAAACCGCGACGGTTTTATATATATTTTTAAATGCATTTATTTTTATGTGTGTGGGTGTAATAAATATTTAAACCTACAATTCATCTACTATACGATGAAACACCAGTTGCAGTATCAGCCCTGTCCTGTAGAGGGCAGTGTAACCTCACCAGCCTGACGTATTTGTTGCAGAATGCACTTTTCTATTTTAGTCGGTAATTACATAATTGCTGTAAAGGATCTAAATTACATAAAAAGGCATAAACATTTGATAATCACAAAGCGCACTAATGGATACTGCCTGATATCACACTTGGGGATTTTACAACCAGTACTGCCTCTCAACTTGCTCTCAGGAATGGGCAGCACATTAATGTGAGATCCAATAGGTATAATAGATGTTTGTGTTTCTGCAGTGCCCATGCATGTCATTAACGTGTTTGTATTGCGGTAATATGTAATATGTATAGGACATTTATTAACCTCTTCAGTGGCAGAGGTGACTGGAGTTCAAGGCTTCTCATCTGGGACTCAATGGAGCTGTTTACTGTGATTTCTCTGAAAATGAAGTCTGGGACAAAGGCAGTTTATATAAGATAAAACTAGAAACTTATCTGCCCCAAGTAGCCAAATACATGATAAAGCTTTTCTTTTGCAGCATATCCCAGAAAAACAGAAAAAAATGTGTGTGTGCTTTTATTTTACCTTACAATGTGTCCATAGGTGCCCCATGTATTGGTATTCAGGGCAGAAATTAGCTCTGATTTAGATAGATAGATAGATAGATAGATAGATCATATATAGATGATAGATAGATGATAGATAGATAGACAGACAGACAGACATATGGATAGATAGATAGATAGATAGATAGATAGATAGATAGATAGATAGATATGACCGGGGCCTCACGTGGCATAAAGTCCCTGCCAATCTCATCCATGCAATGTGGAAAAATACACGCCGCGAACATGCTGCAATTTCCAAAACCGTTACGGTTTTAAAAATCACAGCATATCAATTATACCTTCGGAAACACCGGCGGTTTCTCTATAGGTAAAATGGAAGTAGAAAGTCCGCAAAGACTTCCTGTGAAAAGCATTTCAGGAAAAACCAAGATGTGTTGCCGCTGCGGTTTTTCCCGCAGTGCTTTTTTGCTGCGGTCCACTATGTGGGTCCTTAGCCTATCAGAGGTATAACCAGACATTTCAGCACTTGGGGTAATAAGTCAATTTGCTGCCCCTTGACACCTGCGACCTAGGGAAAATGCACCACAAAACAGGCCCTGATTGTAATAGATATATACACTGGGGAAAAAAAAGTATTTAGTCAGCCACCAATTGTGCAAGTTCTCCCACTTAAAAAGATGAGGCCGGCCTGTAATTGTCATCATAAGTAGACCTCAACTATGAGAGACAAAATGAGAAAACAAATCCAGAAAATCACATTGTCTGATTTTTAAAGAATTTATTTGCAAATTATGGTGGAAAATAAGTATTTGGTCAATAACAAAAGTTAATCTCAATACTTTGTTATATATCCTTTGTTGGTAATGACAGAGGTCAAACGTCTTCTGTAAGTCTTCACACACTGGCACACACTGTTGCTGGTATGTTGGCCCATTCCTCCATGCAGATCTCCTCTAGAGCAGTGATGTTTTGGGGCTGTCGCTGGGCAACACGGACTTTCAACTCCCCCCAAAGGTTTTCTATGGGGTTGAGATCTGGAGACTGGCTAGGCCACTCCAGGACCTTGAAATGCTTCTTACTCCTTCGTTGCCCTGGCAGTGTGCTTGGCATCATTGTCATGCTGAAAGACCCAGCCACGTTTCATCTTCAATGTCCTTGCTGATGGAAGGAGGTTTGCACTCAAAATCTCACGATACATGACCCCATTCATTCTTTCATGTACACGGATCAGTCGTCCTGGTCCCTTTACAGAGAAACAGCCCCAAAGCATGATGTTGCCACCCCCATGCTTCACAGTAGGTATGGTGTTCTTTGGATGCAACTCAGCATTCACTCTCCTCCAAACACGACGAGTTGTGTTTCTACCAAACAGTTCTACTTTGGTTTCATCTGACCACATGACATTCTCCCAATACTCTTCTGGAACATCCAAATGCTCTCTAGCAAACTTCAGACGGGCCCAGATATGTACTGGCTTAAGCAGGGGGACATGTCTGGCACTGCAGGATCTGAGTCCCTGGTGGCGTAGTGTGTTACTGACGGTAGCCTTGGTTACGTTAGTCCCAGCTTTCTGCAGGTCATTCACTAGGTCCCCCCGTGTGGTTCTGGGATTTTTGCTCACCGTTCTTGTGATCATTTTGACCCCACGGGGTGAGATCTTGGGTGGAGCCTCTGATCGAGGGAGATTATCAGTGGACTTGTATGTCTTCCATTTTCTAATTATTGCTCCCACAGTTGATTTCTTCACACCAAGCTGCTTGCCTATTGCAGATTCAGTCTTCCCAGCCTGGTGCAGGTCTACAATTTTGTTTCTGGTGTCCTTCCACAGCTCTTTGGTCTTCACCATAGTGGAGTTTGGA
Source organism: Leptodactylus fallax (assembly GCA_947044405.1). NCBI lineage: Eukaryota > Metazoa > Chordata > Amphibia > Anura > Leptodactylidae > Leptodactylus > Leptodactylus fallax. Next base: position 439,936 of record CAMRHE010000568.1, on the reverse strand, counting down.
GTGTGACTGTTTGAGGTTGTGGACAGGTGTCTTTTATACTGATAACAATGTCAAACAGGAGCCATTACTACAGGTAATGAGTGGAGGACAGAGGAGCCTCTTAAAGAAGAAGTTACAGGTCTGTGAGAGCCAGAAATCTTGCTTGTTTGTAGGTGACCAAATACTTATTTTTCACCATAATTTGCAAATAAATTCTTTAAAAATCAGACAATGTGATTTTCTGGATTTGTTTTCTCATTTTGTCTCTCATAGTTGAGGTCTACCTATGATGACAATTACAGGCCTCTCACATCTTTTTAAGTGGGAGAACTTGCACAATTGGTGGCTGACTAAATACTTTTTTTCCCCATTGTATATATGGTCAGAGTTTGGACACCCCCATACACAATAGATGACTAGCTGAAACCATTGAAATTAGAAGGTTCTGCTGATACTCCATATCTAATGTATTTGGCTAGCTATAGTTTTATATCTATATAAGTATGGACGACATACAGCAGGGATGTCAAACTCATTTTCACCGGGGGCCACTTCAGCCTCACGGGGTACCTTGAAGGGCCAAGATTATTTTACACATGTATAAAAGTAACTTCTCCTTAACAGTTAAGCGCGCTATTAAGCAGTAGTTACATTTGTACATTACTACTGTTACAATCAGCCCTTTTAGGGCAACCAGGAAGAACATAATGTATTGTTAAAACCTAAGACATTGGCATGTTACATACTATCCTCATCCTTTTCTGAATATATCAAAAATTAAGCAATATACAAATACCGTTTACCCCTGCAAATGGTATTATGCTCCAGAGTGGCCCCTGCACACGGTATTATGCTCTATAGTGGCGCCTGCAAATGGTATTATGCTTCATAGTGGCCCCTGCACATGGTATTATGTCCCATAGTGACCCCCCACCCATGAACTATTATTATACTCTGGGGTCTTTTCAGATCCCAGAGTATAATGATCGGAGACCCAGGGGAGAATACAAACATAAAACCAGTGTTACTTACCTGGGCTCCGGTGCTCTCCCTGCGTTCGGCCTTCTTCAATGTCGCACAGACCGGCGTCACGACATAATGATGTCGGCCCGGCTCACGTGACGCCTGCGACGTCACCAAAGAAGGCCGAAGCCTGCTGGGAGTAACATCGGATCGCTGGAGAGGTGAGTAACACAGGTTTTTATGTTTATCACCTCCCCTGGGCCTCCGATTATTATACTCCGGGATCTGAAAAGACCCCAGAGTATAATAATAGTAGTATTTGATGGGGTTCGCCGGCCGCGGCCTCACTTACCATCCCCGCTCCTGCACACAGCCGCTTCTGCGTCCCATAGCAGAAGGGGGAAGCGGGGGCGGCCACGACCAGCAGCGGGGATCGATAAGTAAATAGGCCGTTACGTGCCGGGGATACTCCAGCAGGCAATGGCCTATTTATATATATAAAAAAACTTATTTCACCTACCTCCGATGCCTTAATGGAGCCGCCGCCTCCTCCTCTTCTTGTCCGCGACGTCTGTGTGTCAGCGTAGGAGGCGCGATGACATCATTGTATCGCCGCCTGCGCTGACATGCAGAGGTCTCGTAAACCAGCCCAGGACAGGTATCGTGCAGCTTTGTTTTTTTTTTTTTTTTTTTTTTAAGCGGCCTGTCCTGGGCTGGTTTACATTACATAGACAATAAAAAATGCCGCCCAGGGCCAGATAAGTGCCGGGCCGGATAACAGAAGGCAGCGGGCCGGATTCGGCCCGTGGGCCTTGTGTTTGACACCTGTGACAATAAGCCTTCATATGGCATGCAAATTCATTGCGAAAATGTTCAAAACAGACTAACCCTCCCCCCATGGATGCTCCGCAGGCGCTGGAGTGAGGAAAGTCACAGATCGCGTTAGGATAGGGCTATTTGGGACACTAAGCCACCAGTCTATATGGGCCTGTGGGTGGTTAAGTGCCACTAACAAACCTACAGTGCTGGCCAAAAGTATTGGCACCCCTGCAATTCTATCAGATAATACTCAATTTCTTCCAGAAAATGATTGCAATCACAAATGCGTTGGTAATAATATCTTCATTTAATTTGTCTTCAATGGAAAACCACAAAAAGAATTGTCAAAAAGCCAAATTGGATATAATTCCACACCAAACATAAAAAAGGGGGTGGACAAAAGTATTGGCACCCTTTGAAAAATCATGTGATGCTGCTCTAATTTGTGTAATTAACAGCACCTGTTACTTACCTGTGGCACATAACAGGTGGTGGCAATAACTAAATCACACTTGCAGCCAGTTGAAATGGATTAAAGTTGACTCAACCTCTGTCCTGTGTCCTTGTGTGCACCACATTGAGCATGGAGAAAAGAAAGAAGACCAAAGAACTGTCTGAGGACTTGAGAAGCAAAATTGTGAGGAAACATGAGCAATCTCAAGGCTACAAGTCCATCTTCAAAGACCTGAATGTTCCTGTGTCTACTGTGCGCAGTGTCATCAAGAAGTTTAAAGCCCATGGCACTGTGGCTAACCTCCCTAGATGTGGACGGAAAAGAAAAATTGACGAGAGATTTCAACGAAAGATTGTGCGGATGGTGGCTAAAGAACCTCGACTAACATCCAAACAAGTTCTAGCTGCCCTGCAGTCCGAGGGTACAACAGTGTCAACCCGTACTATCCGTCGGCATCTGAATGAAAAGGGACTCTATGGTAGGATACCCAGGAAGACCCCACTTCTGACCCAGAGACATAAAAAAGTCAGGCTGGAGTTTGCCAAAACTTACCTGAGAAAGCCAAAAACTTTTTGGAAGAATGTTCTCTGGTCAGAGGAGACAAAAGTAGAGCTTTTTGGGAAAAGGCATCAACATAGAGTTTACAGGAAAAAAAAAAGAGGCCTTCCAAAGAAAAGAACACGGTCCCTACAGTCAAACATGGCGGAGGTTCCCTGATGTTTTGGGGTTGCTTTGCTGCCTCTGGCACTGGACTGCTTGACCGTGTGCATGGCATTATGAAGTCTGAAGACTACCAACAAATTTTGCAGCATAATGTAGGGCCCAGTGTGAGAAAGCTGGGTCTCCCTCAGAGGTCATGGGTCTTCCAGCAGGACAATGACCCAAAACACACTTCAAAAAGCACTAGAAAATGGTTTGAGAGAAAGCACTGGAGAATTCTAAAGTGGCCAGCAATGAGTCCAGACCTGAATCCCATAGAACACCTGTGGAGAGATCTCAAAATGGCAGTTTGGAGAAGGCACCCTTCAAATCTCAGGGACCTGGAGAAATTTGCCAAAGAAGAATGGTCTAAAATTCCACAGAGCATTGTAAGAAACTCATTGATGGTTACCGGAAGCGGTTGTTCGCAGTTATTTTGTCTAAAGGTTGTTCTACCAAGTATTAGGCTGAGGGTGCCAATACTTTTGTCCGGCCCATTTTTGGAGTTTTGTGTAAAATGATCAATGATTTGACTTTTTTTTTTCATTCTCTTTTGTGTTTTTTCATTGCAAGCAAAATAAATGAAGATATTATTACCAAAGCATTTGTGATTGCAATCATTTTCTGGAAGAAAATTGAGTATTATCTGACAGAATTGCAGGGGTGCCAATACTTTTGGCCAGCACTGTAACATGTTCCATTTAAGGCTAAGGCCCCACGTAGCATCCTGCAGCAAAAAAGTGCAGCGGGAAAATGTGCTTTTCACAGAATGTTCTCAGAGGTTTCCTCTGTAGACTTTTTTAACCTATAGGGAAACCATCGGCGTTTCCATAGGTATAATTGACAAGCTGCGATTTCCAAAACTGCAACGGTTTTGGAAATCGCAGCGTGTCCCCTGTGCATATTTTAGCGCAAATTGGGAATGGGTTTCACTTTGCTGTGAGTAAGGCAGTCTTATGGTAGTATTAAACTCCACAAGTTCACCCTGGAGTCTCCACAGATCTTGATCCTTAAGGTGGACATACAGAATGTTCCAACACCAGAATATTAATCTTTAAATCATGTACATACATATCAGGGGCAGACATGCTGCCAGTGCAGTTAGTTCAGCTGTACAACCAGGGGGGCCCAACCAGGGAGCTGATGTTCACTAATCTGTACTACTTTTCTCTGTACTCAGTGTATTACAGGACTGCTACATGCAATACACAGCAGCAGCTCTACCTGTTACAACAAGGGAGGTGCCTCCTGCTGTTATAAAATAGTTGCTGTGGTCCTTTCTCTGTAGTCGGCACCAGGAGGGAGGGGGAGGACATCAGCAGCCATTACTAGCTGAGTGCAGATCAACAGGTTCAGACCTGTTGTATTTTTCTAGATAGGGGGAGGGGAGTAGTAAACCCCTCCTACTTGATGGAGTCTGGGATACATCTCACCAAAAAGAAAGTAAGTGTATATGTGTATATATTATTTTTTTCAATGAAAAAATGGCTAGGGCTTATTTACGGGGTAGGTCTTAATTTTTTCCATGAACAACAATCACACATTTGATCGCTTTTTATTTCAATTTTTATCAGAGGTGAAACAGCGAAAAAACAGCAGTTCGGCACTTTTGATTTTTTTTTTTCTGCTACGGCATTCACCATAGAGGTAAAATATTTTTATAAGTTTGTAAGTTGTATACCGGAGACCCGGTATAGTAGCTATAAAGGGTTGGGACCGGCCCTAGGGACTTTGAGGGGGAGGTCACACTTAGCAATGCACGCGGTCAGAGTCCACTGTGATCGCGGGTATTAACTCCGACGGTTGTGCTACTTTGGTGGGAAGGAGGGGGGTCACGCTCAACAATGCCCGCAAGCAGGATAGACACTGATCGCAGACATTAACTCCAGGTCCCCGTAGAGACCCAGTAAGGTAGCTATGGTAGCTGCTCTGCAGCAGAGCGGCCGCCATCTTTAAGGACCTGGCATCTGCTGTAATCGCACGGCATATGTCGGGAAGGGGTTAAATTAGCTAGGGCTTATTTTTGGAGTAGGGCTTATATTTCAAGCCTACTCCAAAAAACCTGAAAAATCTAGTTAGGGCTTATTTTCAGGGTAGGTCTTATTTTTGGAGAAACACAGTATATACATGTGTAGCATGTATGGACTTGTTTTTTGCTTGTGTATGTGTAATGTGTATGTCCATGTGTGTGCACTTATGGGCATATATCAAGCCTCTTGTGCTTCTAATTCTGCACCTTTTTTTTAATGTTTTATGCTGTGTATATATTTACTTAATGGGGGAAACATATCAAGCATTATACTCCTGCTTTCTGGTGTACAAAACAGGAAAAAGTGGCAATCTGTATGCAAAAATTTGCTACTTTTTTCTCATTTGCACCCCTCTTGCCAACTTTGAAAGAGGTCAGAGTTGGGCAGCAATTGAGTTGGGATGGGGGCAAAATTACTGTAACCTACACACATGGACAAAATTGTTGGTACACCTCGTTTAATGAAAGAAAAACCCACAATGGTCACAGAAATAACTTGAATCTGACAAAAGTAATAATATATAAAAATTTTATGAAACTGAACAAATGAAAGTCAGACATTGCTTTACAACCATGCTTCAACAGAATTTTTTAAAAAAGAAAACTCATAAAACAGACCTGGACAGAAATGATGGTTCCCTTAACTTAATATTTTCTTGCACAACCTTTTGAGGCAATCACTGCAATCAAACGATTCCTGTAACTGTCAATGAGACTTCTGCACCTCTCAACAGGTATTTTGGCCACTCCTCATGAGCATACTGCTCCAGTTGTTTCGGGTTTGAAGGGTACCTTTTCCAGACGGCATGTTTCAGCTCCTTCCAAAGATGCTCAATAGGATTTAGGATTTAGGGGCTCATAGAAGGTCACTTCAGAATAGTCCAATCTTTTCCTCTTAGCCATTCCTGGGTGTTTTTAGCTGTGTGTTTTGGGTCATTATCCTGTTGCAAGACCCATGACCTGCGACTGAGACCAAGCTTTCTGACACTGGGCAGCACATTTCTCTCTAGAATCCCTTGATAGTCTTGAGATTTCATTGTACCCTGCACAGATTCAAGACACCCTGTGCCAGATACAGCAAAGCAGCCCCAGAACATAACAGAGCCTCCTCCATGTTTCACAGTAGGGACAGTGTTCTTTTCAAGATATGCTTCATTTTTCCGTCTGTGAACATACAGCTGATGTGCCTTGCTAAATATTTTGATTTTTGTCTCATCGGTCCATAGGACATTCTCCCAGAAGCTTTGTGGCTTGTCAACATGTAGTTTGGCAAATGCCAGTCTGTCAGATTCAAGTTATTTCTGTGACCATTGTGTGTTTTTCTTTCATTAAACGAAGGGTACCAACAATTTTGTCCACGTGTGTATGCCAGAAAATTGGTTCCAGTTTATAGGTGAAATCTATCCAAGTCCTATTCCCTGGCTGGTATAGATTTCATTTCTGGTGCAAGGGACCTCCCAGGATGTGCCAGCATTATTGCAGAACCTCATGCTGCAACTGCTGCCAGTGCTCTGAGTATTAAGTCAACGCTAAATAAATTTCCAAACATGAGTATAATAAGCATATTTTCTGTCTACTGTATATGTGTGTGCAAATGGGCAAAAAATGTAAATGCATTTGTAATGTTCGGGTACATTATATTTGTTTTTATATGTATGTGTTATATATATATATATATATATATATATATATATATAGTATTTGGATGCATAATGTGTATGCGTGCATAGCCAGTATTTGTGTGTAATGTGCATCTCTATGTGTGTATTTTAGGCTAAGTTGACACTGCCTTTGGCTGCTCATTGTTCTGATCCATCAGGAGATCAGAACAACGGACAGCAAAGTTTCTTTGGTTGGCAGATACAAATGGAAGACTTTCCGTCAGTATTCATCCTGATTGACAGTAATGTTGAAAAGAAAAAAAAAAAAGCAAGATCCCATTTATTGGTTTCTGTTTTTTTTTTTTCAATCATAAAAGTAACACATGAAGCTATTAACAGACTGACGGCAGTAGCGGATCCATTACATGATTGACACCAACAGCGTCCAGCAGACCCTATTCACATATAATGGGGTCTGTTAGGTTTCCATCATAGTGTTCATTGCTTTAGTGCAGCCTTCTGACATTTTTTTCCAGCACTTATTATGGAATCTGCAAAGAAAGCTCCTAATGCAACGTTCCACACAGATGTGTATATATTTATGCACAATGTGTATATGCATGTGTGTATCCTATACATGTGCGTGTATATACTGCAGGTCCAGATATACAGTGTCCACCATATAGACAGCAACAAACCACAAAACATTCCTCAAACTAAAAAACAGAGAATAAGAAGCCCAAATGTCAAAAATATGAAGAAAATTAATTGTGCGGGGTCTCCAGAGTGAATCTCATGAGAACAAAGTTTTAACCCTGTCCTTTCAGACAGTTCAACAATTATACACCTGCACCATTGACAGATACGACCCAGTAGTTCAGTCACCTGCTTTGTCTTGCAGAGTGGCTGCTGGCTCATGTTAAGTGGCTCCCATATGCTACATTTACACCAGTTATGTCAAGAGCCTCGCTATAAAGTCACATCATGTTTTTCCCATACAGCTGGGGTATACATAAAATTAGAGATAGTCTGCAACAAAGCAAGTATACATTTTGTGTATTAGTTATATGTATCTGTTTCAGTTTTTAAAAAGTTTCATTGTCACTAAATGTGCAAGTTGTACAGTTGCATAGGGGCCCAGTAAATAACAGGGCTCAGTGTTACCTTAAAGAGGACCTTTTACCAACTCCAACTCCTTGCCTACTAAAATAAGTATTCCTCCACTGATTCTGGAACTGGTGGAATTTTTTCTCTAGCCCCCACCATCCTTGAACGATCAGTGCTGTTAGTTTCAGCACCTAATATGTTAATTAGGCTCTGTACTGTCAGGTGGGCGGTCCTGGGCTGAGTGTAGAGAGACAAATTAGCATATTGGATGCTAAAAATAACAGATGGGACCTAGAGAAAAAAAATTCCAACTGCGCCACGTTGTGAAAACACAGTGTTTTGGCTGCGGTGGAATCGCTGCAGCAAAAAATGCTACATTTTACAGTACCTGCAAAGTGGATGGGATTCTGGCTAATCCCATCCACATTTTTCAGAAAAAAATCTGCAGCGGAAAAACTGCGTTTTCAAAAACACCCACATTTTTGAAAATCGCAATATGTCAATTATACCTGTGGAAGCGCTGGCGTTTTAGTATAGGTATAATAGGACAGAAAGTTTGCAGAGCAAAACTCTGCAGACTTTCTGTGAGAAACGCTGCAGAAAAGAACACGATGCGTTTCTGCCGCTGTCTTTTCCACGTCTTTTTGCTCGCTACATGGGACCTTAGCCTTAAAGGGCTTCTTCCACAGTCCATATGCTCTGTGAAGGCATCTTGGTATCTGCCTGTGAGCCAGACTCTGCTCCATGGACTCCATTCATAGTGGTGTGTGGGTACTCGACGGTTTTGGAAATTGCAGTATTTCCGCTGCACATATTTTTCTGCAATGTGTGGATGGGATTTGCTAGACTGCGCCAAACCGTGGACTTTCTGCTTCAGTTATAATTATAGGGAAACCGCCAGCGTTTCTGTAGGTATAATTGACATGCTGCAATTTCAAAAACCGCAACGGTTTTGGAAATCGCCGCATGTCCGCAGAGTGGGGATGGGATTCATGTGACTGTAAAACGCCACGTTTGTTTTTCCACAGCATTTCCGCTGAGAGCAAACTGCGGCGTTTACGCCACGTGGGGCCCCGGCTTTAGTCTAAAATCCACAGAATGTCAATTACTGCTACTGGTTTCATGCTGGAAATTCTGCAATAACTCTGCCAGTTGTGAACATACTCTTAAAACAGTTAAAGGACTAGTCTAGTTAGTAAATGTTATTTCTTGCATAATGAAAAGTTATAGAATTTTCCAATATCCTTTCTGTATAAATCCCTTCTGGTTTTCTAGATCACGGCTTGCTGTGATGATCATGTGATATACAGTCAATGGTCATCTGATGGACACACAGGTGCACAGCTCGTTACAGTCACAGCACAGTCATCAGAGCTCTGCCTGGTAATGAGCTGTGCACCTGTGTGTCCATCACATGACCATGGACTGTACATCATATGACCATGGACTGGAATTAAGCAATGGATAACCGCAAGTAGAGATCTAGAAAACCATAGGGAACTGATACAGAAAGTGTCATGGAAAATTGTCTAATTTTATATTATACAAAAAATAACATTTATTTGCTGTAAATGGACCATTCCTTTAAGGGGTTGGTATGTGCTACTAGTTGATAGCAGGACTGGTTTTGCACATGACCCCTCTGATATCTCTGTCCACCACTGTTCTGCATATATATTTACTTATTGTATGCTATAATGCTCCTTTAGTGCCCTTACACAACATAAAAAAGTCCTGCACAGAACAACGGCCTCCTGACTGCCTATGCACAGTTCCCATAGAGAACCTATGTATGATGTGTGAGAGGCAGTCAAATACACCACACTTGCATATGTTTGACAACCTATACATTCTGAATGAGTACCCTGGAGTTTGTGATGAGCTCTACAGTTGTATATAGTTGCACAATGTATGCTGATTATATTATATTGTATGGACTAATGCCCGCAGTATTGCCCTTTGGCCACAAGATGCCACTGTTCCCCCCTGCTGTTCCTCCACAGACTTTGATAGAAACCTGTTGGTAGGAGGAAGTGCTACACAGGAAGCTCTGATGTGGCCATTTTAGTAAGTTAGTCTCCAAGCATCTGTGAAAGGCAGAGATTGCTGGGATAGAATCTGTCGCCATCTGTGCTGGAGAACTTTCTGTCGGCATCAAGGGTAGCGCTGGGTGAACAGAGACGACCTCTTCTACACTCCTCACCCTAGATTGGAGAAGATTGCGCTGGAGAGAGCCGCTGGGGAGCGACGAAAGGCGGGCCTTGTGAGGAGCCACATCGGGAACTGTGACGGAACGTATGACAGCCCAGAGGCAGTGCTGCTCACAGTGGAGGAGACCCCGCATCAACAGCAGTTATTTTTAGCCGGAAAGGTCCACGACCCTGGTCGGTAAGCCTGAGCTCAGGTCCGCTGTGTGGCGGTGGTCTACAACGTGCACGCAACAATAGTTAGCTTTGCTGCCGAAATGTAGGATTAGGGTGTTAGCACTTTCTATTGACACTCAGTCAGGGTCGGTTTTAGACAAAGTGGGGCCCTGGGCAAAATTAAAAGCGGGGCCCCAAATGCTGATATGCAAACAACACCATCGTCTTGCAGTGGCAACCCCTATAATAACGCCTCCTTTCTGCCAACAAAAAAGTAATAAGCCCCATTTTACCATACACAATTCAAATAACCACCTTTGTACTGCCTAATAGATATTTGCACCCAGTCATCAGTTATTATAGCGCCTCCTTATAAATAATAGTCCCTGCTTATAAATAATATTACACCTTTATCAGTAATACCCCCCTTATAAATGATAAATAGTGCCCTGTATCAGTAATATTCCCCCTTATCAGTAACAGTCACCCCGTAAAAGTAATACTGCTCCCTTATTAATAATAGCCCCCTCATAAATAATAGTTACCCTTATAAATAATAGTCCCCATTATCACTAACAGCCCCCTTTATAAATAAGCCCACTTAGCAATTATATCCCCCTTATAAATAGTTCCCCTCTTATAAATAATAGCCTGTCTTATAAATAATAGCTCCACCTTATAATAGATGCCTTATATATAATAGTTCCCCCCTTATAAATAATAGCCCATCTTATAAATAATAGTTCCCCCTTACAATAGCCCCCTCATATTCAAGTTTCCCAATTATATATAGTAAACCACCCTTATATATAATAGTTCTCCGTTATACAGTGTCGGACTGAAGGGCCTTAGGCCCACCAGAGGAACTTGTTCTGGGGCCCCACCCAACAGCTTCCTGCTAATAGCCTACACCACGGCTCCTTCACTGAAGTCTTACATATGTGCTGACTATCTGGTGTTACTGAGTATGTTCATCCCATATAGTACTGTGCAGGCTCCAATAACTCCATGGCCAGTTCATGCACAGTACTGTATGGGGAATGACATGGCCATGGAGCACTACACGTATGTGCAAGAATATAGTGAGGGAGCAGTGATGCAGACATAGCACACAGGGCTGCCAGCAGGAATTTTGAGCCTCCCCTCCACAGTATAATGGTCCACATGGTATATAATGCTGCACGGTATAAAATGTTCCCCTGAGCCCTCCACAGTTTCCCCACATGGTATATAATGCTCCACAGTGGACTCACACAGTATAAAATGCTTCCCTGAGCCCCCCATAATGGCCCCACATGGTATATAAGGCTCCACACAGTATACTACCTCTTAGTGGCCCCAGACAGTACAATATGCTCCCCAGCAGCCACACACAATATAATATGCTCCATACAGTATAATATGCATCCCACAGTGCCCCCCCATTATAATGCTCCACAGTGGCCTAACACAGTATAACATGCTCCACAATGGCCTCCACACAGTATAATATACTGACCAGAGGGGTTTCCCGAGTATAATGCTCCACAGTGGTCCCCCACAGTATAATATGCTCCCCATAGTCCTCCCCAGTATAATATGCTATCCAGAGGGACCCCCCCAGTATAATGCTCCACAGTGGCCCTGCAGACTCCCTTAGTGCTAGTATTATATTATACTCTGGGCTCTCTTCAGACCCCAGAGTATAATTATCGAAGGCCCGGGGGAGGTAAGGTAAAATAACAAACAGTTATACTTACCTTGTCTTACCTCTCCTGGGCCTCCTCACGCTGCTCCGCTATCCCCGCCGGCTACAGCTTCCTCTTCTCTGCGGCTGACGTCACGAGTAGTGGACGTCGCCGCTGAGGCCTGTGATTGGGCCTCAGCGGTTACGTGAGCATGCCCCATGTGACCGCTAAGGCTGAGGCCTGGCCTCAGTGGTGATGTCCAGAACGCCAGAAGATGACACTGGACGCGGAGGACAGGTGAGTAAAAATGTTTTTTATTTTTACTCATCTCGGAAAGGGGCCCTGCGGCATATGACGCTGGGTCCCTTTCTGATATTGTTATGGCCGGGCCTGACTCCTGACAGCCTGTTGCTATTTGTTAAAGACAGCTTCTTCAGTTAATTATTATTTGCATTATTAAGGACTCTTAAGGACTCACCATTTCCTGTTGCATCCTAACCTCAGAGGATCCTGTGCATTTCTGAGATATTACCAAGTCCATCAAGTTGCCTGTTTCCACTTGCTTAGGACTGGATACTGATATTCACTAGGGGTTAACGGAGAAGTCTGGGTTTACAGTTTCCTATAAGTTTGTTAGCCCCCTTGCTGCATCACCGGTAAGCCGGCTTTACACACAAAACACTTCCTTCTTTATCAGTGGTATTAATAGGAAATTGGGGCGACCGTCCTAGACGGGCCCGCCGGTAGGCAAACTATAGTGAAGTAGTTTGGACATATAGAGTCTACCAGGTTATGCAGCACAGGGGTCTCGGCTATCCAGTCAAGTGTGTGTGAAATTCTGTGTGGTCGGTTCCTTTACCGTGGCCTTAGTGAAAATAAGTTTTTAGCTGAACTGGTATTGGGTGGTCCTTCTCGTCTGTGACTTTGCTGTATTCTGGAGAGCCCACCTCTGTCAGGGCTTACAGATGTACTGCAGTACAATGGGGATCAGAGATCCCAAGTTCAAGTCTCCCTGTGGGACATGTAAAAAAAAGTGTAAAATAAAAAAAGAAGCGAATAATAAAAAATTCAAAAACCCACCTTTACGTTAAAAAAAACGTAACATAAACAAACAAGTTATATATCCCCACTATCCAAAAATAGCATTATAAACGATATATCGCAATGTACAAAGGCTTGCTTACCTTGCCAAATAATAGCAATAAAAAGTGATCAAAAAGTCATACAGGCCAAACATTGGTACCAATAAATAGTACAACTTGTCCCTCAAATAAAGAGCCCTTACTTATGTCTGTCAACAACACTGTAAAAAAGTTATACACGTATATAAATATGGTATCGCCGTAATCGTAATGACCCGCCTGACAAAGTTGCCATGTCATTCTTAATACAGAGTGAACGCCATAAAAACAGAATGCAAAAAATAATGATAGAATTGTGTGTTTTTTCACATGGATTCCCAAAAAATACATATAAAAGCTAATCAAAGCATTATATGTACCCCAAAATGGAGGCAAATGAAAGTACAACTCGTCACGCAAAGAATACGTTAGGAATTTTGGAAGGTGGGGAAGGAAAATATGAAAAAAGTCATCGAGCATTAACGTACAAATTACACAGCGTCCTTAAAGGGTTAAAAACTGAACAATTTGGAATATTTAGGCCGAATCTAGTTGCAAACCAATCCGCCCAACATTATATTATGCAACTGCTTTGATACACTATAGCCTCAGCACCAAGGTCATGTGACCTTTCATGATTTTAATTCTTTTCATTTACAGTCATATGAAAAAGTTTGGGCACCCCTATTAATCTTAATCATTTTTAATTCTAAATATTTGGGTGTTTGCAACAGCCATTTCAATTTGATATATCTAATAAATGATGGACACAGTAATATTTCAGGATTGAAATGAGGTTTATTGTACTAACAGAAAATGTGCAATATGCATTAAACCAAAATTTGACTGGTGCAAAAATTTGGGTACCCTTATCATTTTATTGATTTGAATACTCCTAACTACTTTTTACTGACTTACTGAAGCACAAAATTGGTTTTGTAACCTCACTGAGCTTTGAACTTCATAGCCAGGTGTATCCAATCATGAGAAAAGGTATTTAAGGTGGCCAATTGCAAGTTGTTCTCCTATTTGAATCTCCTCTGAAGAGTGGCATCATGGGCTCTTCAAAACAACTCTCAAATGATCTGAAAACAAAGATTGTTCAACATAGTTGTTCAGGGGAAGGATACAAAAAGTTGTCTCAGAGATTTAACCTGTCAGTTTCCACTGTGAGGAACATAGTAAGGAAATGGAAGACCACAGGGACAGTTCTTGTTAAGCCCAGAAGTGGCAGGCCAAGAAAAATATCAGAAAGGCAGAGAAGAAGAATGGTGAGAACAGTCAAGGACAATCCACAGACCACCTTCAAAGAGCTGCAGCATCATCTTGCTGCAGATGGTGTCACTGTGCATCGGTCAACAATACAGCACACTTTGCACAAGGAGAAGCTGTATGGGAGAGTGATGCGAAAGAAGCCGTTTCTGAAAGCACGCCACAAACAGAGTCGCCTGAGGTATGCAAAAGCACATTTGGACAAGCCAGCTTCATTTTGGAAGAAGGTCCTGTGGACTGATGAAACAAAGATTGAGTTGTTTGGTCATACAAAAAGGCGTTATGCATGGTGTCAAAAAAACACAGCATTCCAAGAAAAACACTTGCTACCCACTGTAAAATTTGGTGGAGGTTCCATCATGCTTTGGGGCTGTGTGGCCAATGCCGGCACCGGGAATCTTGTTAAAGTTGAGGGTCGCATGGATTCAACTCAGTATCAGCAGATTCTTGAGAATAATGTACAAGAATCAGTGACGAATTTGAAGTTACGCCGGGGATGGATATTTCAGCAAGACAATGATCCAAAACACAGCTCCAAATCTACTCAGGCATTCATGCAGAGGAACAATTACAATGTTCTGGAATGGCCATCCCAGTCCCCAGACCTGAATATCATTGAACATCTGTGGGATAATTTGAAGCGGGCTGTCCATGCTCGGCGACCATCAAACTTAACTGAACTGGAATTGTTTTGTAAAGAGGAATGGTCAAAAATACCTTCATCCAGGATCCAGGAACTGATTAAAAGCTACAGGAAGCGAATAGAGGCTGTTATTTTTGCAAAAGGAGGATCTACTAAATATTAATGTTACTTTTCTGTTGAGGTGCCCATACTTTTGCACCGGTCAAATTTTGGTTTAATGCATATTGCACATTTTCTGTTAGTACAATAAACCTCATTTCAATCCTGAAATATTACTGTGTCCATCAGTTATTAGATATATCAAATTGAAATGGCTGTTGCAAACACCCAAATATTTAGAACTAAAAATGATTAAGAATAATAGGGGTGCCCAAACTTTTTCATATGACTGTATTTTTTTTTTAGGATCAATGTTTATATAAAAAGAAATGTATTTTTACCATGAATTTTGATTGTCATTGCCCACAAAAACGCCAGATTTATCATCCAGCATAATTTTCAGACTGCCTAAATTTACGCTATTGTAAATCTAAGCCTGAGTGCCAAATGTAAACTAAGCCAACTAACAGGAGGTGCACAGTCAAACTAGACAGTCTAATAATGCAACAGATTTACTGAGGACTGAGTTTCCTGGTCAAACATGGCCATGCAAAACAGCCTTCAGCCATCGGTTTATCCTGTCTCATCAATTTCTATTTTATTGTTTATTGCACAGAAAGATTTGCAAGGGTTAGGACTTACACAGAACATTTAACTCTCTCTCTCTCTAAAATGCAATGGTAAAGTATATACTAATGTGAATCAGCCCCTAAGAAAGCACAAGGAGGCCGCGCTCCGCTTACATCCTTAATGTGCTCAGCCTCGTGGCCCTGTAGTTAGAGGAGAGTAATTACACAACAAGATAGGCTTATTATTTCATTGTATGGAGGGCAAGGTGATTGACCCTTCCAAATTGGTAAGTAAGATGATAGCCCTCTATTTGATGCTACATTGAGAGTGCACTAACACTCTGCAAAGGTGCCATCAGGGGGTATTGATCGCTCTGCATGAGGGAACAAGAGTTTTAAGAGTCTTGACCGACTGAGGAAGAGGTTCAGCAGGGGACTGACACTATGACCTTCAAATATTGACTCTCTAGACATTTCAGGACACCCCATATGCAAGAGAATGTTCCAGAAAAGATGCTTTGACATATAATAAATTCCATATAATTCTATGCAATTTGCCTTTGCTCCTGAACCTGCAGCCCAGGACACAGAACACATATATAAATGCAATATACAGTTTTTACTGTAATTTTAGAAGAATAATTCAAGCCTTCCTATTGCAAGAAAACATCATGTGTATTAGCAAGAAGACAAGGTATAAGCTATCCTGCTATAAGCAAAGCAAATACTATTGGGTCTGAGAACCTCGGAAATTGAATGGCCAGTCCTTGAGATTCACTTCTCACCATTCCTGTATGAATTCCCATTGGCTTTCTGTTTCCTTCAATAGGTTTGAGCAATTTAGCAAGTTCACTAAGCTGTGTCATGCTTCAGGACCGATTCACATATTGAAATGTGGACGGTCAGAGCTGGACTATTTGATGTCAGCCAAGCGCGTTTATCAGGTCAGGGGCTGACAATGGACACTGGACTGGGGTGTGGCAGGGAGAATTGTTTAACTCTCTTCAAACTCCTCCAAAACAAAGATTGCATGAACAAAATAAATAAAAAAAATTGAAAAAAAATTAAAAAACTAAAAACAGATGTAAAAATAAAGTAGAAAAGTATTGCTATTTTCCAACCTAAAAGCAAATGTAACATAATATAGTATATTAAAGATATGCAGTGGTCTTTGGCTGTATGCACTGAGCTGTCAATAGGAACATATTCCACTTGAGTGCATCATTTCAAACATGCCCCAGTTTATTATATGCTGACCCTTGACATTGCAGGTGCACATTCAGAGCTGAAGAAAGCAGGATAAATTAACAAGCAAACAGTTAATGTGTAAATTGATGGCTGTCAAAGCATCATTTGTGTCCCATGACATCAGAACCGGTTACTTGTGTTAATCTCTCCAAGCCTATACTATGTAGCCTATACTGGGTGTTGCCAGAAGACGTAGTCCAGGTGCCCTGACTTGGCTGAGAGCATCAGGGCTGATAAATGTCATGGATACAAGGTCATGATCGATCAACGCACTGTCGAGATGGATTTCTTGAGTGGTTGCCTCTTCACAATCCCTACCCCTAACCAATGACCCATACATGTCTACGTTTTGGTTTCACTAGCGTATCACCCATTCACGCCACTGTCCCCCAATGGCTTAATTTGCTCCTATTCTCCGTTTTGCATTTACTATATGGATAAACAGCTATTTTATTCTGCATTAATGCAAGTAGTAAACAGTTTTGTGTTCTTGGGCTTTGATGTTAGCATTACGTTTATGGACTAGGACAAGGCCTTGCTTTAAAGGGATATGTTCATTGAAGCGGACATGGTATGCCTATCTATCTATCTATCTATCTATCTATCTATCTAATAAATAGATAGACAGCTCCGTGCAAACAATTTAGGCAGGAGTGGAAAAAAGCTGTAAAGTAAGAATGCTTTCAAAAATAGTAAGTAAGTAAGTGTTAATAGTTTATTTTTGTCAAATAACAAACTGAAGTGAATTCATTAATAAAAGAGAAATCCCATCAATATTTGGTGTGACCTTTGCCCTTTGCCTTCCATCAATTCTTCTTAGTACACTTGCAGACAGTTTTTGAAGGAACTTGGCAGAAAAGTTGTTCCCACCATCTTGGAGAACTAAGCACAGATCCGTGAATGTAGGCTTGCTCCAATCCTTCTGTCTCTTCATGTAATCCTAGACAGACTGGGTGATTTTGAGATCTGTGGGGGCCATATCATCCCTTCCAGGACTCCTGCTCCAAAGGGTGGTCACACCGAATATTGATGCGATTTCGATTTCTCGTCTCTCTTCAGATTTGGCTGATCCTGACGACAACTACCTATCAAAAAAAGAAAGAGTTAACAAACTCATCAGATTAGTAAAAGACACTGCCAAGTCTGATAAAAATACAGATAAATTACCTAAAAAGTAAGCTTTGTAGGAAAGAAGATGCCACTGCATTCAGTTGAGAAGGAGATTATAGAAACCACTTCAGGGAAACCTGATAAGAAAGCTGGTCCTGGAGTCAGCTTCAAATCTGTTTATGAGCTAGAGCTAGAATGTAAAGTAACTGAAAATTGAGAAATGCCCCCCAAGGTTGACTTGACCATGGCCAAATCAGCCATGAGATCAATGTTTCCAGTTGAAGAATTTTCTCCTCTATGTGACCCCATGGATAGGAAACAAAGTGAATGTCTGTAATGTCACTAACTCTGTGAATGTCTTTAAAGGGATTCTATCGTTGGGAAAACCCATTACGACAAACTGTTATTTTTTTTGGTTGGAAGTTCAGAACATGAATCTGAAAAGTGGCAATCTGCAGAGATTTTTCTCTCTTTTTAAGTTGCTAGGAAGCCAAACATGATCAAAGTGTACATGTAAGGGAATTGCCAGTTGAGAGATTCCCCAGTGCTGCTGCAGAAACCTGGGAGGAAGGAAATAACAGAGACAGTGAGCCCTAACCTAGACCCAGCCGCTGTCCCTGCCTACTTGCCACACTGTCCTAATGACAGGAGCAACTGGGTGGCAAAACCCTGCCTAGAAATAAGTGTAACACAGAAGACAAGACAAAACAACACAGAAGAGAAGTCAGCAAGCCAAGGGTCAAAGCCAGAGAAACAAAGCAGAACCAAATCGTAATCCAAAGGAGTATAAAAGGGAAGCCAAAGGTCAGAGGTCAGAAATAATACAGTAAGCAAGTAGGAAGCTAGCAAGGACAAAGTCACAGGACAGAGTACAATAGCCATGAGTGAGCTGATGACCTGTTTTTAGCAAGTCCAGGACTTTCCCCAGACGATTGGTAGACAGGCTGTCAATCACACAGGCAAGGCTAAGATTAACTATCTGAGGAGCAGAAAGAAACAAGGTGCATGAGACGGGTGTGGCTGAAATTCAGTTACATAGTAGTAGTACTAGGACAGTGTTTAGGCTGAGCAACAAGAACCTTAAGCAAGGAATCAAGCTGAACACGCCTCCTGCGCCGCAGCGTGCAAGCGGAAGGTGGCGCAGAGACCCGAACAGGCAGAGACGTTACAGTACAATTGTGTATTGTGCGCTGTAAGAAATCTAGCTCTAACATTAGCCCCAATCCGTTTGCAGTTTCTTCAAGAGGAAAAAGATGAACTCGCCAAAAGTACAATTCATAACCCTAAAACTCATTAGGACACTGATGATTTTTTGCAGTTGTCAAGATCCAACCTCCAGTTCATCTTCCATCTCCATCTTGGGACTTGTTGGTTGTTTAGAAACATCCATCAAAAACACCTTTTAAACCTCTAGGATATTTCTCACCAGCATTTCTCTGTGAAAACTCTATTCCTGGTGGCTACCGCCTCTGCTGACATGTAAGTGGTAGCCATAAGTTAGAAACCTTTCTGATTGTCTTGTCCTATGGACCATGGTGGCATTTGATCCAAAAGTGTCTTTCCAACTATTGATTAGGAAATATTCCTTCCAGTTCTTTTTGCAGGTCCTGAAATGGAAAACCAGAAAAAACCCCAAACTTTGGATGTCATAAGGTTGTTTCTTGGCTACTTGACAAAGTTAAAGACTCCAGACTATTAGAAATTTTGTCCGTACATTACCATGGCTGTAACAAAGGGACGAACAGCAAATCCACACTTGCCAGATGGATTAGAGGTATAATTTCTCATTATTATCAAAAGGAGGGTCTCCAGTAGAGATGGGCGAACCTCCCAAGATTTGTTTTGTTTCGGGTTTGGATAGCTCAGGTCCCTGATTCTTTTCATGTTGAACAAGTTCAGATAGACCCTGAAGTGAAATAACTATACTATAGGGTCTCTTAAGACCCCAGAATATATTAGGTGAAGGCCCACAGGAGGTGTAAAAAAAAAAAAAAAAATTATACTCACCTTTCCTCACCTCTTTTAGGCTTCCTTGCAGTGTCCGGCGTTCTCTCTCAGTCTCTTTGGTGACGTCATGCATCTGGGGTCACTGCTGAGGCCTGTGATTGGGTCTCAGTAGTGACAAGGGCTTACCAAGCCCATGTGACTGTTGTGGCCCAATCTCAGGCCTCAGCGGTGACCCTAGGCACATCACCAGGAGGGGACCGGATGCAGCAAGGAGGCCCTAAAGAGATAAAGGAAGGTGAGTATAAAAGTTTTTAGTTTTATTTCACATACTCTGGGGCTCCACCTATTATATTATCTCTGGGGACTGAGAAACACAGAGGCCATTTTAGTTCGTTTGAGATGAATCCCCAATTGTTTGGTTTTGTTAAAAAAACTAACAATTTGGGATATTTGGGTAGAACCTGCCTTGTTACAAGGCAGTTCGCCCATCTCTAGTCTCTACTCCCCACTTGACCAGATCCATTTCTACCTCTTGGGCTGAATCTCTACGTACATCCTTGGATCAGTTAAGAAAGGCAACTGTAAGATCCAGTCCGGCTACCTTTTTTTGGATTGAACAAAAGCTTTTATTTGCATCCAAGTCTCAAGCAAGAATAACAAAGGTACTGCGACGCAGCGCATGACTGTATTACAATACCACAATTTCAGACTATATCATTCATCCTTAAGGGATGCGGCGCGGCATACGGCGACAGGAAATACATCCTGACACTACATGCTGCACTACAAACCTAACTGACATACTTTTTGGTCAATGCAATAAACACAGTCAAGTGACAAAACAGAGGGACAAAGGGGTGGGGAGGTCACAGGCCCGAAGCTTTATTGATTGACCACAACACACATGAGGGGAGGACAGGTAAATACAAGAAATAATATACTTCCTATACTACCACTACTTTCTACCCTGGCAATAACTAACACATTAAGGGAGGACAGGTAAAATACAGGAAATAATATACTCCCTATACTACCACTACTTCCTACCCTAGCGCTAAACAAGAGAGTTAAACAGCAAAAGCATCAAAACATGTGATGGGATGGGGGAGAGGAAGGAGGGAAAAGGGGAGGGGGTAATCACAGGCCCGAAGCTTTATTTGAGTAACACAACAGACATGAAGGAAGGACGGGGTAAGGGAAAAAACAGACGTCGCCGAAGACTCAGTCCTCTTCTCCCTCCTCTTCACCGGCCAGGCTATCCAGAATGGCATAGTCCCGCTGCAAGCTGTGGATCAGCCTGCAACAATCCTGGTAAGTGATGTCCTCTCTTTGCAAAATAAGTCTCTTTCTGGCGAACCAGATAGCGTCCTTGAAACAGTTCACAAGTCGCCAGGCCTCCAGAATGTCACTCTCTCTGTGAGTCCCCTGGAAGAGCCCATACAATACCGTGTGGTATGTCAGGCCCCTCCTGGGTACACAGTCCTCAAAGTCATCTTCCAGCTCATCCAACAGGCCTTGAGCAAAAGGACACTCCCAAAAGACGTGCAAAGATGTTTCCTCCTTGTAGGGGCACCGTGGGCAGTACCTCGTCTTGCTCAAGTTGCGGGCATGCATGAACGACCTGAGGGGCAGCCCCCCTCGGATAGTCATCCACGACAAATCCTTGTGCCCGTTGGTCAGCAGACGTGAAGAGACGTTCTCCCAAACGACCTTCGTGGCATCCGCTGTGAGTCCTGGAACCTCCTCCATGCCATCCCTAGCTCGGATGAGCTTGTGGATGGTCTTTGGCTTCCACAGATCCGGTTTAAGACCCTCCAGCTGGAACTCCCTCACGAACTTGGGCACATCCTTGTAGAACCACGGGACGGTCCAGCCGAGCCCTCGCCAGAGGGGGAGCAGGAACAAACGAGACATGGCCTTCCCCGCAGATCTGCTGACTGTACTCAGGGTTCTGCGAACACAATCACAAACAAAAGCCGATCTTAGAAGGGTTGGAATATCAGGGACATTCTTACCTCCCTTGAGCCGGTCCTTGTACATGATGCA
The DNA here is from genome assembly GCA_947044405.1 of Leptodactylus fallax. Taxonomy (NCBI): domain Eukaryota; kingdom Metazoa; phylum Chordata; class Amphibia; order Anura; family Leptodactylidae; genus Leptodactylus; species Leptodactylus fallax. The sequence continues at coordinate 418,200 of CAMRHE010000568.1, read as the reverse complement.
CCGCTTCACCCGGTCCATTTTGGAGCCCCACACGAAGTAGAAGACGGTCCTGGTGATGGCCCGCGCCACCGTTGCCAGTGGGGGCCAAGCCTGTGCGGTGTATTGGAGCACAGGCAGGATCTCATTCCTCAGGACGAGTGCCTTTCTCTCGATGGTAAGCTGACGTAGGCTCCAAAGCCCGATTCGCTGATTGATCTTCTTGAGTCTTTCGTCCCAAGACTTCAGGGCGGCGCCTTCCTTTCCGAACCAGACTCCCAAGATCTTGATGAAGTCCGGTTGCACTGTGAAAGGAAAGAAAGCAGGGGAGGCCAGGTGCCATTCTCCGAAGAGCATGGCCTCTGACTTTCCACAGTTCACCTTAGCCCCTGAGGCTTGGCCGACGCGTTCGCAGGTCTGGACGAGCGTTGACACCGACGACTGGTCAGCGCAGAAGACGGTCACATCATCCATGTAGAGCGAACACTTGACTTCCAGATTTCCTGAGCCCGGTGCGATGATCCCTCGATTCTGCCGGATAGATTCTGCGAACAGTTCTATAACACAAACAAAAAGGAGAGGAGAGAGAGGGCAGCCTTGCCTGACCCCGGAGCGAATCGGAAAGGGGTCAGTCTTCCAGCCGTTCACCATCACCGAGCTGTGGATGTCAAGATACATCAGGTTAACCATACGACAAAACCACTCACCTATACCAAGTTGGCGGAGAGCTTTCGCCATGAAAGCGTGAGAGACACGATCGAAGGCCTTCTCCTGATCCAGACTGATCAGGGCCGCATGTGCACGGCGGTCTCCGATATAGTGCAATGTGTCTCTCACCAGGGCTAAGCCATCCGCTATCCTCCGACCAGGAATGGCGCAGGTTTGGTCCGGGTGGATGACGCTGCCGATGACTGCCTTCAGCCTCGTTGACATCACCTTGGCCAGGATCTTGTAGTCCACGTTGAGGAGCGAGATGGGACGCCAATTCTTCAGGTCGCATCTTTCCCCCTTCTGCTTGTACAAGATCGTGATCAAGCCTTCCCGCAACGACGGCGGCATCGTCCCCTCCGCCACCATCTCCTCATAGAGATCTTTCAGATCCGAGCAGATCAGGTCCCCCAGAGCTACGTATAGCTCGGTGGGGAGACCGTCACTAGCCGGAGTCCTTCCGACCCTAAAGGATTTAGTGGCAGCGAGGACTTCAGCCACCGTCAGAGGGGCGTTCAGAGCCTCAGCACCTGCAGGATCAAGAGGATTAGTGATACCTGACAGGAACTCTTCCGCTGCATCTTCGTCGGTGGGTTTCAGGGAGTAGAGGTCGCGGTAGTAGTCACGGACGACGCCCATCACTTCCTTCTTCCCCCTTCTCATGTTGCCGTCTCCATCCCTCATCTCTGTGACAGGCGTGTGGCCTGAGTGGACCTTTCTGAAAAAGAAAGAGTTACATTTCTCACCCTTCTCCAGATGCTCCACCTTGGAACGGAAGATGATCTGCTGCGATTCCTCCTCAAAGTGCCTCTTGAGACCCTTCTTGGTGTCCTCCAGCATATCCCTGACGTCCCAGCCACAGCGCTCGAGGTCTTGAAGGGAACGCAGCTCGCGCTGCATCTCCCTCAGGTCCCCCTTGCGCCGGGCCGCCTACTGGCGGCCTCTCGCCTGAAAGAAACAACGGATATTGACTTTAACATATTCCCACCAATCCGACAACCTGCTAAAGGAAAATTTGTCATTACGAAGGCACACGTAGACATCTCTAATCTCCTCCAACAACTCCTCATTTTCCAGCAAGGAGCAATTCAACTTCCAAGAACCGGGGCCGGGTGGAAAACCGTTGCCCACGGTACCCTCAAAGAGAATACCCCTGTGGTCAGAGAAGAAGCAAGGGATCATAGAGTGGCTTACCTGTGCTACTGACCGAGAGGTGAACACGAAGTCAATCCTGGAACGCACTGAGCCATCGGACCGACACCAGGTATAGTTGGCTGATGCCGGCCCCATGGAACACACCGCGTCCCTGAGAGAGGCCTCGGTCACCATCTCGATCAGCAGTTTAGATGTTACATCGAGCTTCGCTGACGCAGAAGAACTCCTTCCGTCACCCTCCACAGGACAGTTGAAGTCCCCGGCCAGAAAAACTGCCCTGGTGGTAGCGAGCTGAGTGCGCAGGATCTGGAAAAGCTCCAGTCGCTCGTTCTTCATGGGGGAAGCGTACACGTTGATGAGCCTAATAGGCTCCCCCGCCCAAGAACTGTCTATGACCATTAGACGGCCACAGACGAGCTCCCGGTAGGTTTCAAGCGTGAAGGCGTTCCCCCTGATGAGAACGGCAATACCTGCGGACTTGCAGTCGCCACCACCCGACCAGTAAGACGGACCGTGGCTCCACTCCCTGCAGAGGTGTCCGTAGGACCGAAGAGAGGGGAGGCCGCACTCCTGCATCATCACGACATTCGCATTAGCAATGTTCTCCACAAACGACAAAGCTGTCTGACGTCTGCTCTTCTCCTTGATGCTCCGCACATTTATGGTAAAGATAGAGATCCTAGCCATAGTGAGAGAAAAAAAGAAAAGATTAAACCTTCAAGACTGGTTTTCTAGTTAGCTCCCATCAGGGGGTTCCTCTTCCTTCTTGTCTGCAGGCAGGAGTTGCTCCAAGGAGTCTTCAATTGCCTGCAGGGCGTGGGTATCGAAAGCCTCCACCACTCCACCGCCTCACCGCAGAGGATCTCATTGATGATCGACGCTGGGGGTTCGGCCAACAGGGTATCCACGTACTGCTGCAGCTCTTCGTCCACCGGGATGGCATCCTCAGCGGGCTCCACTGCGATCTTTTTGGCCACCTCATCCGCTTCGTTGGGGCCTTCGCTTTTCTTCCTTCTCCTTGGTTCTGTAACAAGACAAGCGGGAGAGGGGGGGGGGGGGAAATCCTCCAGAGAGGGGCCCTCAGCAGCTGGAGGGGGAGGTGTTAGTGCTGCTGGGGGGAGGGAGACCTGAGGGGGGGGCAGGGGTGGCCACTGAGGTAATGGGGGGAAGAAGTGGGATAACCTCAGTGGGGGGAACACAGAGAGGGGGGGGAGTCGTCCGCTTACCCTGCTCAGGACCTTTCTTGGGCTGCTGCGGCGGCTGCGGCTTCTGCTGCTGCTGCTTTCCCTTGTTCTACTCCGGCATCTGAGGATTCCGGGGCTTCTGTGTCTCTTTGGGCTTGGTCGCTGGCTTCTTCTTGGCCGGTGCGGCGGGCGCACTGGCCGCGAAATCCGCTGCCACCTTCGCCCAGGATCTCTTCGGGCACCCCTTGTAGGCGTGGTCCGCCTCCCCACACAGATTACAGGTCTTCCGTGTGGGGCAATCCTTCGTCTCGTGTCCCACCACACGGCAGTTCCTGCAGGCGTTCTCCTTACAGGCTCTTCCTTCGTGCCCTTCCTTACCACACTTGCGGCAGCAGCGTGGCATGTCCGGGTAAAAGATGAGCCCGTAGGAGTTCCCCAGCGAGAACACCGGCGGCAGGTACACGAGGCCGTTAGGATTGTGGGGGTCCCTGTGGAGGCGGACTACGGCTGACCACTTACTGTTCCAAAACCCGAGACTGTTCAGGATCTTGGACGGCTCCTTGATCACTGTACAGTACCTGCTTAGGAACGTGGCTACGTCGCTGCCTGGGGTGTGCGGATTCCTCATTGCCACCGTAATCCGCCTCTCATTCTGTTGCACTGGGCAGCTGCCCACGAACATCCTGAAAGGGGATCCCGGCAGCGCAGACTTCACCGCATCCCAATACCTCCTGCATATGTCCACGGAGGCAAAGGTCACGAAGAATATCCCCGTGAGAAAAGCGTGGACTGCCAGGGTCTCAGATTTGGAAAAACCCTGCTCCAGGACCATCTTTTGACAGAAAACCTTTTCCGTCATGTTTGGACGCTTTCCGTCCACTTCTTTCAACCTCAGGGTTACAGTTTGCCTCATCCAGGGCTCCAAGGTTGGAGGACCCTGAGTGGGCAACTGGTTTCCCGTCTGGCTGGCAGAAGTGGACGGAGAGACGTCCGAGATGGCCGCTGGAGCCTGGCTCACCTTGGCTGCGCCCCCAGCTGGTCTCCCCGCCTTCTTTGGGATGGCTCCTCCTGTGGCCATTGCCTCCTGACACCGGGCTGTCCCACGAAGTCTCCGGGCAAAGATCTGTCCCTCGGTGCTCCTGAAGTCTTCTCCTGGAGTTTCAGCTAGGCTCCGCCCCCTAATCTGAATATCTCCCGAAGCTCCGCCTCCTGAAGTCCCGAAGTCGATCTCTCTCCCTGAGCTTCCTGGGATGTGCTCACGGTGGGTTCTCAGCTGCTTCTCCCTTGCTGGCGTCGGTCTTCGATGGCGTAGGTCTCGAAGGCGCTAGAGGGCTCGCCCTCTCAGTCTAATGGCAGATCAAATGCAGCACTGCTGTCTCGTTCAATAAGCTGACACTCGGTTTATCCCGGAAATTTCGAATATGGGCGTCCGAGCGGATCCGCTTTCTGGTGTCCCAGAAGTTTTAACGGATATTGCTATCCGAACGGTTCCTATTCCAGTTCCCCTCGCACCAGAAATTGAACTGATAAGAACAGATACTACACTTGATCTTAGCCAAAAGTCCGAGAAGCTGTAACTGTAACGCGCTGGGAGATACCGGAGCACCTTTCCCAGCCTCATATTAAAAAAGTGGTTATCCTGGACAACCCCTTTAAGGTGGCACTTGGGCTTTATTAAAGGGTCTTTCCAGCTCATTTTTATTGATGTTCTATCCTTAGGACAGATTATCAATAAGAGATCAGTGGACCTTTCCTCTGATCAGCTGTATGGGGGGCTATGGTGCCTTTTTATATCACACGCTGTCTGTTTATAGTGACCGTGTGATGTAATTCCAGTCTTGTCACATAGTCGTGTATAGGACGAGGCTGTAGTTACATTACATGGCCACTATGAGATGATTGACACTATGTAAACAGAGAAGCGGTCACGGCGCTTACACAGGTACCACGGTTCATTCAAACAGCTGATCAGTAAGGGTCCTGAGTTTTTGAGCCCCACTGATTAGTTTATTAATGACCTGGAAAACCTTTTAATTAGTTAACACCTGGGGCATTATTAATAAGGGGCACTATTTATACAGGGTACACACGGACATTATTAATATAAAGATGCACTTGGGGGTATTATTCATTACATCATATATTATTATCATATATTTTATAATTGTGGTAGCAGCAGGATGGGTGTGCAGGTGAGGACAATGTGGGTTGGATGCCTAAAAAAGTGAGGAGCCAAAGATGTCTGTGCTGTAAAGTCACAGCTGGAAGAAGTGGTCATGGCGGTCCAAAGGGAAGAGAAGGGAAATGTGAAGGATTAGTCAGAGACGTCTCCTGTAAGTCACAGAATGTTACTGCCCTGTATACACCTAAATGATAGAGGATAAATACCTGAGTGATGGGGGTCTGTCTGCTGAGACCCCCACTGAGCCTGAGAACTGTTTTTTTCCCCACTGGGTGGGAATTCAGCCTGACCACAGCCATATACAGTATATAGGTGTGTTGCTTGGTGGATGGACAAACCCGCGTGGCTCTATTTCACTTCAATGGGAGTGCCAAAGATAGCCGAAGTCCAGTACTCAGCTATCTGCGGGGCTCCTATTATAGAGAATGGCAGCCACGTGGGCTCGTCCATCCACCAAGCAGAAGATGTGTGAAGTTACTTTTATTGTTAATGCCG